>KB670369.1:173035-202514 GCA_000349105.1 Anopheles epiroticus | reverse complement strand
TCGAGCAGGCGGCAGAAGACCTCGGGTTGCAGATTAACGAGGCAAAGACCAAACTGATGGTGGCACCACCAGCGGCCCTACTAACAAATGCCGATTTACGTAGGGGTGACGTACGGATAGGTGAACGCACTTTCGAAGTCGTCCCAAATTTCACCTATCTCGGGTCAAAAGTCAGCACCGACAACAGCATAGAAGTCGAACTGCGCGCTCGGATGCTGGCGACCAGCCGGTCATTCTATAGCCTGAGGAAACATTTCACCTCACAAAACCTATCGCGACGGACGAAGGTGGGACTATATCGCACCTAAATAGTTCCAGTACTCACGTATGCTTCTGAGACATGGACTCTGTCCAAAACTGACGAAACCCTCCTAGCCACGTTCGAGAGGGAGATGCTCAGGAGGATTGTTGGACCAATACGTGAGGAGGGACAATGGAGGAGCCGATACAACGACGAGCTGTACGAGCTGTACAACGACCATACTGTTGTGCAGCGTGATTAAGCTCGCCCAGCTCCGGTGGGCTGGCCATGTCATACGCATGGACCCGGACGACCCAGCCCGTAAAGTCCTCTTAGGCCGTCCACATGGACAGAGGAGGCGTGGTAGGCCCAAACTGAGTTGAGAAGATGGCGTTGAGGCGTTCGCCATCAAGGCCGGGATAATGGATTGGCAGACGACGGCGCGAGACCGTGAGCGGTTTCGGAGTTTGTTGCAGCAGGCCAAGACCGCGAAGCGGTTGTAGCGCCCGATAAGTAAGAAAGTTAGTAATGTTGCTGGGAATGTTACTTTAATTCTAAAGAAATATGGTAAATCTGACGAAATTTGGTTTGCTTCTGTTACTTTATATTGATGGTTTATAATTATATTTCTTTTAGAGACTGCCAACTTCTTTGGTTGCAAGTGAAAGCTAAGCTAATGCACCTTGTTTCTATTCAAGCTATTTGGCTGTTTTAATGCATTACTGAGCTTAACGGGTTTTCTCCAAAAACGCTTAAAGACAATTCTACAAATCTTTTCTAACATTTACAAACATTTATCACGCGTTCTAGCATACAACGACAACTCTTCATTCTTAACCAAAATATCGACCAAATAAACCAGCTCCAGCAAAAAATCGTGAGAAAAGTTGTAAAAATTGTGTTTTTTTTAATCTTCTGTTATTAGAATTGAAGTCAATACCCAAAATAATTGTTGAACGACACTTGTATGTTTGTAGGGATACTTGTACTAAGGAATCAAACAGGCTAGAAATTAAATTCATTTTTGTTGTCCGATAGTAACGACCGCATAGCGTAATCAAATTAATTTTTTTTTAATTATATCTAATTGAAATTTAAAAGAAGACGTTAATTTTAAACTAAAATTGTCGTCAGCTATTTTTGCTCATCAATATTCACCGAATATCCTATATCTAGTTACATCAAGTTGAATCTTTATCTTAACAGCATGTCATTGCAACGTTTCGCTTTGCTGGTATTTTGTGCAAACTTTTTATCCTGGTTTGTAAAGACTGCATAGCGACACAGCAATTTAATGTTAATTTAATTGAATTTTAACAAAATAAAAAAATATATTAAAGATACATGTATAGATATTTTCGTTTACCTCTAATGCATTTTTCAATTTTCAACGAGTCAATCATTTCCTTCACATCAATTGCTACCGCAATTGTTCAACCAAATCTTACAATTCTCCAACCTCTTGCGGATGGACTTACCACTTCCCAGTGAAATCAGCGACACCCCTCCCAGCTGGTCGCAAAAGGGTCGCAACCGCGCTGCAAGAAAAGTCCCGAACCGCGTCGCGTTTAATCGCTCCCGAATGGACGCACCACCATTTGAGCAAATTCGACAACATGACAGCGCTAAGCTCTCTGCCCGAAGCGGGAGCATAAAAGCATAAAAGAGGCACAAAAACCAAGACGTTCAACGACAACAGCATGACCGCAACATGAATAAGTTAGTGTTTTTTTTTATTGAGATTTATTGCGCGAAAAAAGTTCTTATTGGCGAGCGCTTTCTTGCGCTGTTGTGTGGAATTGCGGGGCGGGTAACGGTTCCTCCCGAAGCCATTGAATTTTCCAGCTTCCGGTCACACCTTCCCGATACGACGGTGCTCAGACCCACTCTGACCACTGCCGACCATGGGACCATGGGAGCCGTGATTGTGTCGCATTAAAATGGGCGTGAAAGCTCAACCCCAGCGGAAATTTTTGGTGCCATGAAAAGGAAGATGAAGAAGGAAAGATGGAAAACATACACACACACACACAAACCATTTCCACCTTTTTCTTGGAACGAAACTTCTGCCCTGCCGCAGCTTCCCCACCGAACCTGATGTGCTTTTTTATGCGGTGGAGAACATTTTTAAAGTTTGTCATAAAAATTGATTCATTCCGTTCCGTTGCGGGTCACTGCATTCGCTTTCGCCGGCCAGCAAACGGTGCGGTGCGTTTTATTTGTTTTCCCCGATGCTGCGGTGTGCTTGTTTTAACTCTCCGTTTTTTTTTATTTCGCAAGACGGGAATTCTGCACGCGATAGAAACGGAACTTTTTGATGTTTCTTGCTGGTTGTTTTGTTTCGACATCGCCCTTCCGCGATCGGATGAACATTTTCGGTGGACATTTATGACACTTTTTGTCCAGTACTAGCCGAGGGGAAATCGAAATAGAATAGCCTTGGCTGGGTGAAGAAAAAAAATGCTCGCAGCGTTTTTTGATGTTCGAAGAAAAGTCATGGGGCAATATTGAGAAGGTTAAAAAATCCGGGGAGACGATCATTAAATTTATTGACACCCTGTACAAAGCGGACACCTTCGCACTCCGTCAATACAGCTCAGGCACGAGTGTCAAGATTCCTGAAACGCTGCAAATATTGTTCTTTTCAATTCCGTTGGTGTCCGCATCATCGCGAGAGAGGTGGTTTTGAATTTTTAATTTAATTCCGCAGCCTTATTAGGTACCGGTGTTTGGTCCAGGACAGGTTTTATTTTGCCTGCCCTGCCAATAATTGGTGTGATGGAATGGGAGTTAGACATTTCCTGGCGGATGACCCAACCGGATGGGAGAAGTGTTGCGGAGGCGTTAAAACGTACGTCAGAGTTTATTCGTTTAGTATTGATTTGTGAGGGTGGATATCAATTTCCTAACGCTTTTGGTGCGTCTGGGAAATGAAAAGAAACTAGTACGATCTCAATTGACCTCCGCTTATATACTCTATATTATTTCAATAACGAAATCGTATTGCTCTTTCGTATCGTGCAAACTACTTCAACTGGATTTATTTCACCATAAAGTTTACGCTATGTATTAAGGCCTTCAATAGCCATCTTGTTAATACTATAAATACTTTCCATTACATTTTTTTGTTAAAGTAAAGCAACTAATTTTTCCTCCGAAAATCCTTCCATACATACTGCTGAATTATTTTTACTGCTTAAAAGGAAGTGATTACTTCGAATTAAACACCATGATCATAGCTCGTGCTAAGGCGAGTTATCTATTTTTATATTTGTCTATAAAGGTTGATTGTTGAAACAGAAATCTAAAGAAACAATTTCTGATGATTAAAGTCTGTTAACGCTTGTTTATTACTCGATGCTGATAGGCGGCAGATTCATTCAGCAGCACGGTCGTTGTAGGCGTGTTGGCGTGGGTTAACGTTGAAAGTTGTATTATTCATTCCACGATTAATGGCAAGTAATGTGGCTGAGCTATTTTGAGCTTTTGTACTGATTTACGCTTATTGTTCAAAAATTCATTTACTTTAATTTAACTTTGTATATGATCAACTTTTATTTAAAAGATTTATTGGTATTTTTTTTCATAGATTAATACATATGATTGAATAAGCAATACAGCCTGACCGTTTCTTCGAAACAAAAAAAAAATCTTAATTTGAAAATAATTTTATCTTTAGAACATTAATAATAATCCTTAAAATGGAGCATAAGATTATACATTATTTATTATAAATCGGAACAGTTATTTAGAACTTCTCTTAATTATCAAATTATTATTAACTATTAATTATTATTATTATACTATTAACGATAGTATTAGCAACGAAGCATGTATCTTAATAGGAAATACGTTTATGCAACACTTAACTAAAACGTGTTGGGAATTTGAAATGTTTTACATGTTATTTTTGATTGGCACAGCAACTATTGTTGGTCCAACCTTGCCTAAAACACTAAAGAATTTGTTTTTCTTTTGTTAATTTTCCCATACATCCATAGTTATTCAGTGTTTCTTATGATGTATACATAATGGGATTCGAACCGCACTGGACTTTGCTAGGGGATTAAAAAGTTGTAGAGTAGGTTAAGAATTTATTTCAATTAGTCTATTTTATTTAATAGTTATATATCGTTATTATTAAATGCTATTGTTTTTAATGACTCACTTTTTGTAAAATTTCAATAAATAATAATTATTAATAATTATTATTAATTGTTTTAGTACAGTCGCATAGCGCTTATTCTACCAAACCCTTGATATTTATATTATATGACCATATTTACAGGCCTTATTAACTTGTACAGTAATACAACTATTGATTAGTACAATAACTTACTGTTGGACATTTTAATTGTTATTTTAAAAGCCGAAATGATGAACACATTTTCCATTTTAATTCATTTCAAACTAAATAAATTAATGGTTTTAATGATGAACTGTAGCATTGAATTGAGATGGAGGCGCATGGTAGTTCACAGATTGCGGAAGCACCTGTTGGAACACATATAGGAAAATATTTCATTCTATTGTTATTGTTGGTTGTGAAATAAATGTATTTATTTATTATATTTATTTTTTTTTACGTAGCAATAGCATTGTTCCTGATGAGGTTTAATAACTGTCAATGCAGTGTCCATGATTTGTTCAAAGTGATTAAAGTTATAATTTCACATTTGCATTACGTTTGGTCCGTAAAACATCGCGCTGGCTTGTAGAACATTAATTAGCCAATATACGATTTTTGTTAGTATACTAAGCTTTCTTTACATCAGCATTCGCACAAATCCATAGATCCTTCAAAGTCATACACTCTTCACATCGAATTGTAACTTCAAAGTAAGGTACGTTATTTATATCATTCAAACGATGCGAGACAGAAAATCATACCAATTTGTCCTCGTTAAGGATAGGGCAAATTATAACGTCAAAACCATAAAACGAAACGATGACAGAAAACACCCCGGATGGCCGGTAGCAATTTGTTCGGAGAATTCGTTAGATCATCCATGTAAGCGAATTACACGAACAACCTGGAGACTAGATATGGCTTTCACATCACATTGCTCGGGAATGGACAGACGTATGGGGGCACATGTCATCCCGGGAACAGGTTGATGCACATTTTAATAAAACTGGTACAGCAGTCCAGTTGGCGACGGACAGGGGACGACCAATAAAAGAAGACGTTGCACTTATCCAACGTCGGAATGACAAGATTCTGTGGAATGTTTGCCATCACAGTGTTTCCATGACACTACACACTCCTCCCTCCCTCCTCCGTCCCACTCGGGTCGGGTGTGTTTGCGTGTAGAGAAGCATCGGAAGGAAATTTAATCTGCTGCATTTTATCTCCGTCAGTTGCATATGGACCGACATCTCCCAGTACGCCAACCTGTTCCTGCACAGCAGCTGGAAAAGACGATCCGTTTACTGTGACGGACCCACTGTTGGTGCTGCCGTAGAGTGATAAAAGCACACAATTACGGCAGGTGGACCTGTTAACATGCCGGAAACACATATGCTTCCGTTTGTTCGCGCGCATCTCTGTATGTGTGTGTGTGTGTGGGAATGTTTGCTGAAAAAAGAGAACTCAAATAAACCCGCCAGCAATCAGCGGAAAAGATTGTCGGATCCGGTGTGTAGGGAAGACAGAAGAGAAATTACGCAAAAAAAAAACTCCCCACGATTGTTGACTGTTTTATGATGATGGAAAAAAGTGGTGGTAGGATATCGCGCAGGCAGGAGGAGGGAGTGAGGCTTCTGGGCGTTAGAATTCCATGCCACGAGTGTGAGGTCTGCCGCCACGGATGTTGGTGGATGCACACACTTCAGCCAAACCCCTTTTCATTACGGTGGTAAAGCTGGTGTAATGGTGCATAAAGAATGGTTTTGTGCGCTTCTTTCGCGCTCTCTCTCTCTCTCTCTCTCTCTCTCTCTCTCTCTCTCTGTCTCTCTATGATCCTCTCATAAGGTCCCATCGAGTCATCTGTTCTGCAGAAAAAAAAAAAGTTAATGTTAAAAGAAAACATCCTACTAAAGCCAAAACATTACACTTGCCAATGGAAAGCGTCCAAAGTAGTGATGGGAATGTTTAATGCTTTTTGGATCGAAACGGAATCAGTTCCTGAACAAAATGAACAGAAATGAACGGATCGAACCCATACCAGTGCTCACCTATACTAGGAAGTTTTTCAAACGGGAAAGCAGAATAAATCTTGTCCACCGTTTCTCTACAACATAATATCCAATATTAATATGTTAATAGCCGATATATAGCTTCATTTGTGTATAGTTTCGCACTCGGATGAGTTGTTGGCGTTCTATTCACTCTGTTCTGCAGCGTAATATAAATATCAAGGGTTTGGTATTTTGCTATACATTAGGAGATAAAGAGGTTTATTTATATTCATACATCTTAAAATTATATTTTGCGATAAATATCATTGAGATCATCGTTTTTCTTCATTAGTAATTGATTTTTTTTTATATTTTTTAATATTTTAGTACTATGACAGTTATCCATAACTAAATAAATAATAATAACCAAGAGCAGCTTCTCGCCACCGTGTTTTTCTCTCACTCGAACGAGGCAATTTCCTGCTACGGTGCAAATAATCCAGTGGCAACAATGTGTCGTAGTTTCAATTTGATTTTTTTTCGATTTCAATATCACTTAGGCTACATTCATAGAATATTTATGTCTAGTTCAATTGAGGTATTGATAAGCGTGTTTTCTGATATTTGTTCATGTCAAAGCTTATTTTTATTTTTAAATATTTTAGGTATAAACTAACTGCGTTAGACGGGATAATTTTAACAAATAAGTAAATAAACAAATTATGAAATAAGAAAATAATCTAAAAAGCTGCTAATATAATCTTTAAGGAGGAAAAATATTTTCCACAAATCCACACCATTTTAACAGCACGAACTACGTTCCCTGAGATCCGTTCGGCGCTCAGTTCATATGACTTTAACTCCCCTTCAAAAGATGCTCATTTTAACGGTTATTTTGAATTTGTGCTGCTTTTGAGTGAAATGGACTCCTTTGGAGAATCCTTTCGTTCCCGTTTGTATGGGAGGAAATCCGCGAGGTTTTGAGCTGCGGATTTTTTTTCTATAGTTCTTAGTACGATTTCAAATGCTCTTTCGATGAAATTTTAGTTTTACAGGTTAATAAAGAATTTTTTTATTGAAAAACAAATTCAAAAATTATACCTATATGTGAAAAAGAGAGAATCGTTACTCGAAAAAACAATAATATGGTAAAATTTGTGAAAATCAACAATGTTTAGGCACTATAGAGAGCATTAAATTCCAAACCGCGTAATAACGCATGGCTCCTTTGATGGTTAATGCACAGCTGCATGTATGTATGAACACTCATTAACAAATGAAGGGAAGTTAATTTTGAACTGAGCGCCGAACGAATCTCGACGAACGAAATCCGTGCTAAGGCCGATTATTTGGAACTTTTAGTGTTGCCTTCCTTTTAACAAGATCTAGCTCCTCCTAGGAAAAATGAATGTAGAATTTAGGTATTAATATTCACTTGAATTACAACACTACAAAAAACCCACATTCGTTTTTTATTTGACCTCAGTAGGTTCGGAACGAAATTCTCATCTCTAGTCTCCAGTACAACGAGGGCGCCATAGTCTTGTAATGAAGTATCACCAGGCATGCAGCTTGACGGCCACGGTGGCTCATTTCGCGGTGCCAACCCAGGACCGACCCGTGTCATCACGGTGCGGTGAAATTCGCCCGTTGGTCTTCGTTCAATATTCATCAGATGGCGGCTACCGTGGTCGCGTCCCCGGCGGTCTACCGTTCTCGGCAGGAAGATAGGTGTATCTCAAACAAAGGTGTACCGGTATAGGCGTTTGCTTAGCAACGGTTTTAATGTCCTCAACACATTCCTTATTGCAGCGAGCGCTATGCTAGCAATCACGGCTTTCGTCCGCTGTGCCGTCCAACGTGAAGTGTTTTGGGTGAGATGTAACTGTGGGCGGGGACGCTGCAGGACAGAGCGAATAGAACGCCAACGACTCAACCGAGTGCGAAAAGTGAAGCTATGCACGTGCAGAGTCGGGAGTTACTGAAGACGGTATTCCATGCGTTCCGCATTTTGAGGTATTCCCTGGTTCCAGTTCCCATGCACAGGGCGTTGAATGAAGTAAGTCTTAAATCGTCCTCACTGCAGTTCCACAACCGTTCGAGACATTTGTCACCTGAAAGCGAAGGACGCGCGTCGTCACTGGAACGGACCTGGGCAATGTATCTCGCGTGCTCCGGAAGTGGTCACCTTTTCTCAACCCTCATTCGCCCTAGCCTGCATACCGCATGGACGGAGAGATGGTTTAAAGCACCCGGCACTAGTCCGGAAACAGAAATTCATTATGCATCAAATGTGATACGAACGCAACTTGGGGGAAGGGAAGCACTTTGGAAGAACTGTTGCCGTTGGCCACTTTGGCGACTTGTTTGTGTGTGTGGGTGAGACATTTGGTCTGTGTGGTGTGTGGTGTTGGAAGCGAGGTTTACGCTACATGGAACAATTTCCTGTTTTACAACGGCCGCCGTGAGCTTAGATTGATGTATGCAAAAGCACTTACACACGTTGCGCCGTTAAAGTTCGCCCGTTATGATGAGTCTTGACGGTGTACATTTTTTCCCTCTTTCGTTCTCTCTCTCTCACTGACTCTCTACTCAGTCATAATTATTGCACATATTTTTCCCCTCCTGCTGTGTGCGTCCGCCTCGGGATGGAAAAGGATGTGTTTAATGTTTCAAATTAGATGCTAGAAAATTTATAGCTACCTCATCGTGCAACGTGTCTTTGCGCTTTGTGAGCGCTTTGTTTCGATGGCAGATCTGCCAGACAGGTTGTGGTGGTGGTGCTGTTGGTGGCTGTTTGTTGATTGAATCTTTTCGTTTCGTCACCAGCACACGGGTGGTGGCCCGCTAGCTTCGGCAAACTGTCAGACAAATGTGCGCCCTACGCTATCAGAAACCTGCTGCTGCGAGCTGTAGTTGATTGGTGCCACGGCTTAGTTCAAAGCCGGTATCAATTTCTGGTGAATTCGCCAGACAGGTTGGGTGATGGTTTTTGGCCAAAAGTTGGATGTGGATAAATTGTCTTCTGTATTGATTGAATCATATCCACAAATTCACGGCATCCACGGTGAGTGTGGTTGTGACAGTTGAAACGTACATGTATCGTTTATGTTTTGCGTCAAGCGTGTCGGGCCTGATAATGGTTATCATACGATAATGGGGAGCTTCCATTACACGGTGGACGGGGACCGAAGGATGGAGTTTGTAAAAGCTAGTATGAAAGACTATTTTGATTGATATTAAATTTTTTTGGGTAAACTTTTTACGGTAAACTACTCATTATAAACTAATTTGTAAATTAAAATAAAAAACTGTTACAAATAAAACTGTTAAAAAAAATAAAAATTAAAAATACTCATGGATGAAATATTATTCATCCTAGTTTTTATTTTAATTATTTATTCTTTTTTTATTTTTTTATTGCTTTTTTAGTTAATGTAGCAGGCCTACAATTTGGTGATTTGGAATAGATAGTAGGATGAATAATAGTATATTAATCAAGATAGTATATTAATCATACCTAGAAAATAGCGCCACGATTATGTTTTTACGTCTTAACGTCATCAACGGACGGACGCCTCAACGCCATCTTCCCACCTCAGCCTGTCCCTACCACGCCTCCTCTGGTCCATGTGGATGGCCGAAGAGGACTTTACGGGCTGGGTCGTCCGGGTCCATGCGTATTACAGGGCCAGCCCACCGGAGCCGGGCGAGCTTGATCCGCTGCACAACGGAGAGATCGTTGTACAGCTCATACAGCTCGTCATTGTATCACATATGGGGTCAACAATCCTCCTGAGCATCTTCCTCTCGAACGCGGCTAAAAGGATTTCGTCAGTTTTGGACAGAGTCCATGTCTCAGAGGCATACGTGAGTACTGGAACTATATAGGTTCGATATTGTCCCTGCTTCGTCCGTCGCGACAGGTTTTCTAAGGTGAACACCTCACAAAAAAGGTTAACACAAATATAAATTCATATTGTTTAATGTGTTATATTACTTTTATCTCGTTTTGGGGAACAACAACAAATACAATTTCAATGCACTGAATGAGTATTTAATTTTTTTTTCTCAAACTAACTTTGTACATCCGTCGGAATATTGCTCTAGTATAATATGCTAATAGTGAATGTGATATTGATGAATATCTAATATTGAATGAATATCTAGAGTAAATCTAGTATAATATGCTTCGAAACACTAAATAAAATTTTGTAATGAGTTCTGTGCTTTCTGATACTACATTGCATTTTTTGCATTTTTCAGAATATTAATTCAAAACAAATAATATCTTAACTTTCATATTTTTGACACAATTCAACAATGAGCAGGTGTTATCAATGTGTGTAAAACATGTATCGTATTGAACTCATCGAACTTGACGAATTATTTACATGACATAGAAATTAAGAAAAAATACGACCTGGTCGTCACAACGGAAATTAAATTTTTTTCGAACTTGGTTTTTTAGAAGGATTGATTGATTCAAAAATTGTAGTCGGTCATGGTTAGACTTATACCGTAAGTTTATTTCAGAAGAAACAAAATGTGCTGTTTGGGTAATTGTGTGTTGATGGAAATTACCTTTAACTAAATAGATTGCTTCCTCATGTGTTTTACGTGTCTTTTTTAAATTTGTTAGGGATGCCAAAAAATACTGAAATTTGTTAGGGATTCTACAAAATATTGAATCCAATATGGCTATAGAAATAAATCTTATTCATTTTTTGTGTGTCTGTTTGATCGTACAAATGTGCCAAAAGCACAATAATCAACCAATGAAATAGATCAAATTCTATATTGTGCAGTCATCATTGTACGCCATCTCATCTGAACTACACTCAGACCAAGACTTTCCCTCGTGCCGACTGCCATCATTGGCAATAACACGCTTTTACTTTCTAAAATTACTCCCAACCCACTAATCATCATCATGTCGGCATGCTGAAACATGACTTGGCTGTATAAAAATTGAAAACATATCGATTTCCACGAGCACACACGTGTGCCACTGGCCATAGATTTTCACATCGTGCACATATTACCTCCATGCGCAGATGCTTCACATGCTTTTGCTATTTTAGATTGCAAGACGAAATAACATGTTTTTTTGTGGTTTATGTCATGCAGCCTGAATGATGGAGATGTCTTGTTTTCTCATTGGGTATTGGGACACACGATGTCTGTCGGTCGATAGTAAATTGAATCGCCCATATCGGATGTGCCTCCTCTTCGATGTACGATACGTGCATTTAAAAGATCGATGTGTTGTACAATTGAATATTAAAATAATTGTACTTGTATGGTACGAAACACAAGCTACACCAATAGCATAATAAAGCACAGGACACATAATTTAATAGATTAAAACACTGTCTAACAGATGATTAAAAAAAGCGAACCAATTGCCTGTTCGAAAGCAACACAGCTTTACGATCCGGAAACCATTTGCTGCCCAACCCGGCAGTATCCATCTGTTTGGGGGCTGGTAAAAAAACCCAGAGCGAAACGTTGTGCCGAAAAAAGGACAACGCGAGGGTTCAGTCTCATATCGGGTTTTTCGCTTTCAATTACCATCGCTTTTATTGATTTTAATAATTATCCATAATGTATGGATCCAATTATGCCGCAATCGACCGGACGAGACAGGGACGGGACGTGGAGTTGAGGGGACGGGATGGGCAGGAATCGGTGTTGTTTCCAATATGACGCTCGGATGTCTCGACAAGGATCGCCAAGGATGCGCTGGGATTGGATTGAAGACCCGTACCATCCTCTCTCTCGCTCTTACACACGCTAGACGTACCGTGATGAGCTTGTGCATACGAATCGAATCCGAGCATCCGATATCGGTCCCTCATCACTCCTCACTTCCCTCTGGTGGGGAGGATGGAAAGGATTCGTATGGCGTCCCAGGGATGGAAATGAGTTTATAAACCTCCCCCCCCCCCCCCCCGTCCTATCATAAACATTGTTTGGGTCCTCACAACGAAAATGAAGTCCCGGCAAATACGAGGCGGCGATACGGCCGTCGGTTCTTTCCGTTGCTCATTTAATAAAAACCAAAGGCATCTGGACACAATCACTTTCTTCTATTGCGTGGTCCGTTGGAGCGAGGGATGTGACGGGCGGGCACGGAAAACCCTGACCGTCGTCAATGCCCTGGTCTCCGATGCAAGGCTCGGTGAACAGTCGAAGTCGGTCGTACACTGGCAAATGCTTATCGTTCGATCTATTTTCCCTACTTAAAATCAACATTTTCCCAACTCTAGCCACACGTTCGAAGGGGGTAGGGTTTTTTTTTGTAGATGGAAAATAGAACAATAGCAAGCTGGTGTAGGAAAAGGATAAGGCGGGAATGGGGAAGGGTCTGAAATGTGAGGAGGAGTTCTAGTCCCATATCTAGCGGCGTTACGATGGCGTCGAATGCTTAATCGATTAAGGATTATTTTCGAATATTTTAGACCTCTATTTCACACGCCCTTGTTCTAACTTTTCCCAACCCGTTTGGGGCTACAGTGTACAGCTTTTAAACTAGCTCTTTATCGTCCCAGACGCATGTTCATACGAACGTGTGGAATAGTCCAAGCCGGTGGCACACAGCTTCACACTTCATACTGGTGGCGCAAAGTTATCGTGCTGCCGAATGGGATAGCCATCGGATTTTATTAATTTCACAAAACGGTGCTTTAATGTTGGGAAGGGTAACACAGTGTTTTAACGCCATTTAATTTAATGCTTTCGGTTATGCACGGAGAAGAACCAGTCCCCAGTTCGCACCGCTTTATCACTCATACGGGGGGTTCATGCAAAGTTGTGACTTTTAAGTACTCGCGACTCGTACCGAATAAGTGCTCTATCTCGCAACACGAACCTGACGATACGGTTCAAGATGGTGCCCATCCATATAATTACTAATTTAATGTGAAATATCTTTCTCCGCTCGCTAATCCGTGTCTCGATCATGATGCTTTTACAGTCCGGGCGCAAGTGCTGCTGGAGGATGTGATTTAAAGTGCATTCTAAATGAGTGTAATCGTCGGTCTCGAAGGTTTGCCGCTGCAGGGATCAATAAGTTCTGCATAATCTGTCGCTTTTCTGCCTCTTCCCTGGCCGCTTTTCCTAACGTCGCACGAATCTTTTTCTCCGATGGAGCATATTTTCACGCAAATTTGTCCTCGCTCGGGACCGAAGCATTGCCTACATTTAGGCGGTGCTTTATTTTCACCCCGAACAAGCAGTACCGGCAGTGGCTATCCGTGCGTAGCGTGCCATGCTTTCGGTGGTGTGGTTTGCAATTAGTGGATCGAAAACGGGGTCCCGAGATCCTACTGCTGCTGCTGCTGCTGGCGTTTAAAGTTAAATCATAATTAAATAACTTCAACCAGTGAGCTGAACGTTTCCTGTAGCCGTTTTATGACCTCTATCTCTCTCTTTCTCTGTCTACCTTCTCCCTATCTTGCATCCGACCCACCAAGGTAGCAGCACCTTTCCCGCAGGTCGATGAGTATCATCGCCGGTGTGGTTACTTCTCCTGTTCCGGGGAGGAAACTACTGCGCAGCATTAGCATACGAGGCGGGTTTTTCGGAACGGGTTTGTTTTCGGTGGTAGAAAAATGGAACTTGCACCCGTGAACCGATTTGCAGCACACAGGAGCGTTTCACCGAAAAAAAAAACCCTCACCTCCCTATTACCAACGCTACTTTGCATGGGAGGTCACGCAACTTCGCTGAGGTGGAAAGCCCGACGGCGCCAAACGATGGTGAATGAAATGTTCTTTCTTTTTTATTTCCTTTCCGCATTTTGGTGTGCAGGTTTGTGCTAGTTTGCAGCCGTGCCGCTTAGATTGGCACTGTGATTATTTGGCAAATTTTGCGAAAGGGTCCTTTGTTCCTGACCGTTTCACGCAAAACCCTGCTGCCTATCCGCCAGGCAGACCTTTGTGTGGGTTAATGTATCAAAGTGTATGCAATCAAAAACCAGCATGCATCATTCAAAATATTTTAATAACAGTTACCTTTACCGTTGCGGTTCGCTGCTAATCAGTGAGCGGTTGATGATAATACGGTGATAATTTTGCATAGATTACAGGAACGAATGAAGCTCGTTCATTGGTACGTGGCAGGCACACATTTTAAAATATATTAAAAGAAGAGATTTATTTGCTTCCATGTACCACAAAATTAAAAATTTTAATTATAATTTGAATAATTACGTGGCAAGTACTTTAGTGCGATGCTTTACACGCAATCGCAATTCACCTTATTCCTTGAAATTCACCTATTCTCTGAATCAATGTAACAAGGCTCAGGATAAAAGGAAATTGTCTGTCTTCTTCTTTCTTTCTTCAGTTTTTATCGTACCTTCTTGCTTGGTCATGTTGGACATTTTTCGTATTTGGATATGTCAGTCATTCCTGCGATATACCTCCGGATGGGATTTGAACCCCGGTGGTGTCAAGTGTGAAAATATTTCGTGTGACGCCTCCACCACTTCATAGGACCGTGACAATTATTCATTTGGGACTGTTAAATTGGAGAAAATCAATATGATTTAACAACATTCTGCAGTGTGAAGATAATTTTAAAATTTTGCATAACGATATTCTAGTAACATTTGGTGAATTTTGTATGAACATAATTTTGTTTCGTTGAAAATAATTTGTTTCGTTGAATGAATGAATTAATGAACGTTCTAGCAAAGTGTTGATAATTGATGCGATTATTTGATGTTTAGACTAACGGAAGTGATACTGTACTTTCCCTCTCTATGGCAAATAGTGTTATACTAATATCAACCACAATCTGAAAGCGTTTGTTGGCACAGTTATGCAATTATTTTCACTACAAAATTGTATTCAAAATGTTAATCGCATCCTCAATCGCTCGTCTAGTGCCCCAATACTCATTGTTAAATACCTGTGTAAGGCTCCAACGGTTGTCAGATGAGTCGGTCAAAATAGCCGAGAAGAAAACCCGAAACCCAGGGAACCCGAGGACAGAGGACATAAAAGTTGGTCGCAGGACACGCTTTTTTTTAAGCCAACAACGGGTAACAAAAAACTATTTTTTTTGGTGCATTTGACAAATAAACGTTTTGGCAATAAATTTATACCCGCGTTGGTAGTTATTTTCTAAACTTCATCGTACTTGTTTAATAGTAATCTTGAGTTCCCTACCAAAAACTAGGCATCATTAGTATACATAATAGTTCATAATTATGTTTCTAGAATCTGAATGATTATTTAAGGCTGTTTTTTGTAATATTAATGTAGGTAAAAATTATAAAGTTTTTTTTTATTTTGAGGCACAGCAACCCTTATAAGGTGAAGGCCTACCGAAGCATTAATGTGCTTGATTGTTTTTTCTTTGACTTAGTGTACCCATAGCAGTATAATCAATCCTGTGTATGGGAGGCGGCAGAAGTCCGAATGGGATTCGATATGACGTCGGGCGTTTCGATAGGCGGTTGCCACTAAACCACCGAGTTGGCCCATTTTTAAATTGTTTTTAAATATCTAAGTTAACCTTGCCAAGACAATCATGATTTCGTTTCGGAAAACAAAGAAGCAATTTCATCGCTAGCTCAGCGAAGATTAAACTCGTTTTTGTAAAAAATGTTCAGTCATAAGTGTCCAGTTTTTGACTAGGTTTTTTTTCTTACACAATTTAAAATTAAATGATTAATAAATAAAATGTTAAACGTTAAATAAATTAAATGATTGATAAATAGCATTAAGGAGTTAAATGATTAATAAATAGCATTAACGTAAGATTTGACCAGGAACTAGATGTTTCAATTTTATAAATCACAAGTTAAAAATATATCTTACACAATAAATTGTTCATTTAACTAACATGGCTTGACCGAATCTTTCAACATGAAACAGAAATATTGTCCACAATAGACTTTTAATATTCTCTTTTACATTGTTGCTTTGTTTGTTAACATTTCATATTTAATTTTGCTATAAATATTTGCTGTCAACTACGATGTAACGATTTGTGCGAATGTTGGTTCACATTCTTCTTTTTTGCACTGCTTTTAAACTGTTTGGAATTTCATTTAAATTTTATATTTCCATGAAAGAATTCTCATTCAATGGTACATGAATTTCCAGGAACAAATTCCTCGATGAAACTATCAAATTAAGCTCTCAATGTTTTTGAGCTTGTGTTTAAAAATATAAATTATGCAGTTTGTATTACGTTTTGTTTGAACGAGGAAACTTCACTTTCGATGGGCCTTTTTTAATCTTATAGAACTCTGTCTTTTAAAAAGTGTTACTATTAAGTTCATTGATTTGTAGAAACTAAAACACTGCCAGAAATATAAAAGGTGCATTAAGATAAACATCAACAAATGAGCGTCTATAAATTACCTTTGAAATGTATCCTGTTCTACAACATCCTTCATAATACGACCAACATTTCAGACAAGCTATTGCTCGTCCTTTTCATCCTTGTTTGCGCACGCAACCGTATCCCACACGTTGTGGCTGCATCTGACCACCAGCTGCGTGATTGCTGAACGGGAACTAAAAGAACACTTCCACCGGTGCGCCACACAGGCACGGGAATGGTACTGCCACTTTCACGCGTGGTAATACAATTAATTTAACGCGATCCTTCTGCAGCTCTCCCACCGTGAATGCTTTCACTGTCAAAGAAACCGTACGAATCACACTCAAACGCTGGAAGAACACGCCCCAAAAACTGGGACTACTTTGCTTCTACTTGTCCGATGGCTGCTTGCATGCATCCGATATGGAGAAGGTTAGGTAAGGTAGTGAAGAAACACGCGAAAAAGGATTGCTACCTTGTGCTGGGTGGAATGACAAAGTACAAAGCAAGAAACACCGTGCTTGCGTGCGTGTGTGTGTGTGGATTTGTGTTCCGTGATCGAGTTCCTGGAACGGAACTCTACACATGGTAATGTGGCAAAAACAACAACTCTCATTTAGCACGCCACACTTTATGTTGCTGGTAGGGGTAACGCAACGACGACGACGACGACGACTGTTACGTCCAGAAAAGGGTTTTGGGTCGATTAAGGCGAAAAACGGCACGTCACCATGCACGCACGTTAACCAAGGGCCAAGCTGAAGCGAGAAAGACTCACACACGCAAAGACCGAAAATTAAAAGCCTCCCCCCCCTCCCCCCGTTCATCAAACGCGGGAGATCTCGCATCTGGGAGGAAGCGTAGCGCAATAACTACACGCACCCATTTTTGGACATTCGCTGCTGATCGGCTACGGCTGATAAGTGGGACCGTACAACAAGAAAGGATATTCGTAAAAGGAATCAACATCACTCCGCATTCCTGCTTCTGTGTGTGCGTGCACTAAGTTTATTGGCCGGTTTTCGTTCCGGCAGCTAGGGAGCTGTGTTTTTTTTCTCGTTTGCACGTGCAAGAGGCAATGATACAGTTCGACGAAAGGTGGTAGCATAGATGTTGTTGGTTTTATTGGCAAGGCTGGGTCGGGCCGTTTCGTGCTTGGTTTCGTGAACGAATTCAACAGCTTTCCGCTTTCGGGATGATTGACTCGGTGAGGTGTTGACAGAGGACATGCAGATAGAACATGGGTACGGTCGAAAAAGGATGAGAAAGTGTGGCAAAAGGTTGGTTCGTTTAACACACACACCCACTGACAGGGGTTGTATTTTTTAAGTGCTGCTGGACACATTCTTCACTACTTTCGCCCTGTTTGTTCCGAGGAAGGACACGTTTTGTTTGTTGGTCGGTTTTGGAAAATGATATCAATGTTAAAAATAAAGCAATAACCTTACGCGTACCTCAAAAACATGTTGAATGTAAGCTATTTATCAACTTTATTCGAATCCATGATGTTGTCATTTGAACGTTTAAGCATGTTATTGAAATAAAATTTGAAACAGCAAAACTGTTTGGAATAAGTCGAGTAAAATAATGGGTAGGTATTTTTCTTCAAAACTTTTAAACGTTTGAACGAGGGGAAAAAAGTTCATAGGATTACATAGGATTACATTACAATAACTAGGAATAGTCACGCTTGTTTTGCGTAAATATATTCTTGAATTGAAATCCTCTCCATGTTATTGTTGCCAAACTAGATACAGGTTTAGTTATAGTTGTATTTATTACGAACGAATAACCAAGATTTAATTAAACTCCATGACTTAATTCTTACCATACCGGCTATGGTTTTTACTCAATAATTTATTTTACGCCTGCTTTTCGCTATAACCATGCCGCACAGTTCCAGTGGTCCGTTTTCACGATCGATAACCTTGGTTGTCCAATCGTCGTGTTCTATCGAAACTATCAACAATAGATTTCCAGTGAAACGATTTAACTAGCTGATTAGCCATGACTTTTTTATTTCTTTTTATTATTTCTTTTTTATTCATAAGCTTAAGCAGAAGTCAAGGATCTAATGTGCCTAACAAAAATGTCTATAGTGCTATACAGCTATAGAATTGATGTATTGCCCTCATACGTCATCATATATAAATTTACATATTACGGTCTGAGATGCCATCCAAGCAACGTCAAGGGCATCCTACGTGATATCATAGATTAATTTAGCTTGGTCTAGAATATTTTTTAAAAATGTCTAATTACGTGGTGCGAAGCTCTTTTTGCTCCAGGTAGACCACCAAGACATAAGTTATTTTTTTTATCTGAGCACCTGGAAGTGTTATTTCGTTGATGTTTCCAACTTGAGAGAATGCTTCGTCCAGTATTATGAGTTATCATAGGGAGATGGCTCCATCCACCAAACGGGGAGAAATGGCTTCATCCGTAGATGGATGTGATCGAGTTGGATTGGCGTCATCCACTGAACGATGTGATCGAGGGGAAGTCTCCATCGCTATTCTAAGACACAAAGGAAATTTGAGTGAACTTCTATCTGAATCACAACGATTAGGTTTGTAAAATCTTATATAACTGCCAAGAGCTTAAACTTATAAAGATAGGCTGTACTGTAGGATGTACTATACCTATCTTTATAACTAATATGTAAACGTAACTAATACTTAACAACCTTGAATTAATCTTAGAGACTAAATTGGTTTATATTTGTTTTCTTAAAGTCAATAAATATTCTTTACGATACTTATGAAACTATCCACTTTTAGACAGAACTCTAAATGTTTTCTTGACATTTACCTAATTTTAACATTCTACATTCTTTTTTAAAGATTATGACTTCTCGCGATATTTTTTTAACTTTTTGTTTATTTGACAGGTCGTTTCGGTTTCGGTTATACGGTATTCGGTTTTTGACTGCCTTTGACATTCATGCCATACCCAATCTGATCTCTGATCTGATTGCATTTTTTTATTTTAAGGCGTTGAGGGTATCTGTGCCTTCTTAACACTTATCTTTGACAGACTCCCTGCAAAAAAAAGTCAAATAGAGCCGTATTGCAGCACTTTGGTGGCCAAACCAAAGTCAGAGTTTTTAATAGAGATTTATAATTCGATCTGCAACAGCAGTATATAAAAGGTCGATTACAACATTAGCAGTATGGGACGGGACGCCCGTCTGTTGTATCCAAATAGCACCAACGTCCTCATCTTCGTCCTGGAAATCTTGTAAACAAATATTTACCCTATTTCTCCTTTATTGCTCACTATTCATTGTAATCGTTCCATTTCCTTCATCGTCGTTTATAATAATGGTGAAATGATGGAAACTGAGTAAGAATTATATTTGATTTTTTTCCGCACAAATGTAGCAAAACTTTTATATTTTTCAAAGTATTATCGCTACATTTTCCTGCGTGCCCCTAGCCTATACACCACAATATTCGTTTAGCTGGATGATCATGCTAGCTATCTATTAGATTTGTCATGAGACTTGTGATTCTTTGGATTCTTGGCAACACTAGTTTAAAAATATAACACTGTGCCTTAACAATATGTTAGATAACCGATCTCGGCGGCCAAAACCGGATGAATATCAATAAATATTGAACAGAGGCCTGAGCCTTCATGCGCTTTAAAGATCGTAGGAATTTAATTATGAATAAAATATACTTAAATTCTGAAAATTATGGGGAGCGTAGATTCTCAGGGCTCTTTGGGGCTCATGCATGGCCAGATATTCGAAAAATTTGATTTTAAAACACGATTTTTTGTGTTTAGAAGAGATTTTGAAAAGTCAAAATATGATTGTGTTATCTAAAAACAGTAATTTCTCCACAGCAGGGATAAAATAACAGCCGGATGAAAGCTATCTGCATAAACGGCGCTCTACTGTATTTTAAATCAAATAGCTGGCACCTTGTTCTGTATATGGAGTTCATTTAATAGAACAAAGACACAAGAGACTGTAAATTGTTTAAAATGAACTTCATTGTATCTATTGTAGTTTGATTTCTAATTTAAAATTAAACACACAAGGAAACATAACATAAATCCAGCCTCCATGTATCGACACGCAATTCTCATTGTATGTACTACACATGAGTGTATGAAGAACAAAAATTCCTTTGCAACCCGAGTTCAACGAAAATGACAAACTAATGAAAAGCGACAAAATCGTCAACAAAGCGGGAAAGCGGCGCATGGAGGCAGTGGCACCGCACTGGTTGTACGATTTATGCACCTTTCTTTCACCAATGAATTATTGATAGCGAAAGCATTTGAATCGCTAATGAAACACCGGAAAGTGGAGTTACACATTTGCATCCTCCATACGTTTGCCAGCTAATTAACATGCCCCTATTGCTTCCCTTCCCGCTCGCAACATCATGCCGCTCCTTACATATCCAATCTTGCGTGATGTCGGTTGTAAATCAATTTGTACCATCCGTGACTCACACCCAACCGGCCGGGTCTCTTGGGTGGGTAAAGAACCTTTTTTTCTTTCCTCGTTGTAAGCGACTGCGAATCCGCGTCGATAAAACTGAATGAATGATTTACAAATGAGCTGAGCGATGAAATTAGCGAGGATGGGTACTGCGGATGGATGGGCACAGGATGCACGGGTGCAATAATGCAATACCACATCCGGCCATTCGGAAGAAATATGGGTGCAGTGGTTTAGCAAGCAGGCAGAGCGTGAATGGTGAATGGTAGCTTGTTGAGCCATTGCACCAAAGTGTCCCACATTTGACGGGACGCAATTTTCCTCTCCTTTTTTGCTTGCATCATAAAAACAAAAAGGCACCATTGAAAGCTGTCGTGTTAGGCTTATCGCGGTTTGTTAAGTTGCCCCACCGTTAAAGCCCTGCTCACGTTTAGCGAGCACTAAATATTCCATCGCTCAGCCGGCTCGTCGATCGCTCGCTTCATCGTTCCGGGCTGCTCGCGGATGTTCACAAATCGTTGGTGAAATGTTGAAACATTTGCAGCAGCGCGAGCTCACGAGTTTAAGCCGCATTCCTACATGTTTCCCTGCAACAAATGCCACCGTTTCGTTCTAATTCCTGTGCACTTTTATTTTTCGAGTTGCCCTCAGAGAGAAAAGGGAGCAGAGGTACGTCCTGACAAATGGCAGAGTGGGAGCTAAAATGGGAGCCACGGTTCGAACCAGATCCGACGGTGCGTTTCCCGCCTAGATGCCCGTTTTCATGAGCAGCGTGATAGGATCTTACGATAGTGGAAAATAGTAGTGGTGGCAAAAGATAGAAACTGGCAGAGAGTCGGTGCTGGCGCTTGGCCGTTTGCTACCACACCAGCCCTGAAGGCGCTAGTCTTCCCGGGGCAAGCAAGCGGATTATTGATGAGCGACGATAAATTCCACGCGATTGTGAAGCGAACAACGGTTGCATACGGTGGCACCCAACCGGGGTGGGGACACGGCATGGTCCATTACCGGATTCAACCCGCAAACCCCGAAAAACCGGCATCAAATTGAGTGTATTGAGTGTGTAGAATGCTGAGTGGAGAATCACCAGTCTGGGTACCGGCTTCACATGTTTCACCGTTTGTCTTTATATCGCCGCAATGAATCGCGAAAAGCTTTCCCGGTCAGCACGATGTCGAGTTGTGCCGATTGCAGCAACGCCTCGCACACACACGCCGAGACACATGCTGTACACCGTTGCAGTTTTGCTTTCCAAAAAGCCGGAGATAAACATCGCAAACCGGCCGGCGAGCCTTGCCGGGCCCAAAACCCGCAAACCGGCCAACAGGAACGCACACATACAGTCCCACTCGGAAAACGGACGGTTAAAAGGATAAAGTGTTATTTATTCGGTGCCTTCTGTTTATGTTTGCTTAAGATGCATCTCGCATGCAACCTCCGGCTGTTTCGGTCCACCGTGAAGCGGCAACCGTGCAGAGTAGGCGGGAAATGGACCGAGTGAGAGGACCTACCGAGATGCTTCCGAGATGTGAGATGTATCTAAACGCGCGCCTGGACCGGAGCTGTGTAGCACGACGTGTCGGAAAATTAATGTCCCGCTCACGGGCGCGTCCACAAGCCCGTGGAGCAGCTCGGTCCGTAGACGAGAGGGGCTTCCCGGTGTTTGGGAATAAATGAGACGAACAAGACATAAACCTTTCGATGGCTAGCGTCCAACCCTCGGGACGCCGTGGTGGTAAGATCTCACTCTACAGCTTACGCTTGGTTGGTCTCACTCATGGACGAGTTTGTTTGGGGACCTTTGCATTGGAGACGATGATGTCCAGTCCCACCGAACGGCGCGAGATTGAAATCTACCGGCAAAGACAAACACGCGCGCTGCCGGAAAGGATACGGCACCAGTGTACAGCACTGGCCAAGAATCTGCTTTCGCCCAAGACAAATGAAGTTGCTGGCCTCGGTGCCTGGCAGCACGGTCACTCCACACCGACGCTGGCAGCCTTAAACTTGACGGTTCAAAGTGCAGACGAGCGCATAATATATTCGTGCCAATTTGCAGAGTGATCTTTTGCCCGTGTGTACCGACTGGTGTTTCCCGACACCTAGGACGCTCCGTCGCTCGTTCACCCGGCCCCGGTGCAGAGTGCGATTAATGAAGTGTTCCGGTGGCGTGTTTCCGGTGGATAATGTCGTCGACCGTTCTGCCACGGCTCGATTACCGAACTCCCGTCAGCCGGCCGTAATCTCACGGCACGACTCCGAGATGTTTAATCTTCCGAGCTCAATAATCGCTGCCAGACCAGGTGGTCTATCTTATGGGTGTATGTGATTGACAAACACCGCCATCATCAACTCGTTATCGGTGGTGCGATGAGTGATCGGTTTTGCGGAGGTGGCCGGGATCAAAGTTGAAGCAGTTTATCCTCCTTTTGACAGGCAATTATTGTTGAAGGATGCTATTATTAATTTAGCTGCATTTCGTTTGGGGGGAGGCGGGAGGCGAAAAATATGTTTGCCTGAAAGTATGCAATCCTTCATAATGTGTACCAATGCGGTATAGATTTTTTGTGAACTTTTATTTCATTATTTTAGGTAAGAAAAATAGTGTAAATTGTGTAGAAAGTTAGTTCACATAATATTGCATATCATGACAAGACTTAAATGTGTTCATTTATGCCTTAAGACATTTTACTTAACGATCATTTATGCTATTTTTGAACCGTACTTTTCGAAGCAATAATTTGGTCTCACTTGTTTTTTAAATGGGTAAATTAATTAATTTATTTATTTAATTTATCATACAATGAATTGATAGTTCCACAAAGCTCTTCATAAAATTAATCTTTCACTGTACCTTTAATCGTATATTTTAGTATTGCTGAAGGGGATGTTTGAAAAAAACATCCTTCAAAATATGTTCATGTTGTTTTCAAAATATTTGATATTATATTGTTAATAGAATAAGTAAGTTTCCTTCAAAATTTAATAAATGTGTTTCACTTTTTGTTCTGCTCTATACTCAGTTATCTTAATCGACTAATGATAACATGCACGAGTACACTCAGACAATACAAGTTTTGGAACATGTTTGAACATGCATTTTTGCTATCCTTAATGTGACGACCGTGAGTGGCGAACGTGCGCAAGTAATTTAACTATTAGCAAACAGCTTTTTACGTCAGAGAAGGTGTTCCGAATGGGATTCAAACGATGTCGAACCTTGTTAGAGACATTACCACTCAAGTACTGAACCGCCGCATGTAGCATTTTTTTAATTTACTTACTTAATTTACTTAACTTAGTCACCGAATAGACTTCTTCAAAATATTCAAGTAGCTTTCTAAATATTTGTATCTATTGTGTAAATTAAATACATACATGGGATTTAAACCCTGTCATGTGAAGAATGGTACCACTGCCCGCTCCACCTTCTAACCACCTCCGGAAAACTGGTACTGTTCAAATTTATTAGGACTTTTTATGTTATAAACAACATATAAATCAATATAAACAACAGTCTAAATACATAACATGTAATATATACAACAGCCTAATAATTGTTTTTTTTTTATTACAGGAATGGTTTTAGCATCACAAAAGTGTTCAAGCATGAAAATTTCTTGTTACCAAATTTTTAATATTTCAGATGATTTTTTTACAAACTTTAATTTGTTTCTATGAATGCAAATAGTGATAAGGTGGTGTTAGTGAACACGTTTCATACGATACGCACTCCAGAAGACAATACAATGCTGCTTTGACCGGTTTTGCTTGAGCGGTCACGTTTACACGTTGAACTTTTACTCAAGCCAATCTCCAACTAAAGTCAAATAACTGTCGGAAAAAGATTTTGCTTAAGCCATTTTTTTTGGCTTGCGCAAGCCAAATGGTTAGCGCAAATTTCGTTTAGACGCAACGATTTAACTGTGCACACTGGCGTGTACAAGCCAGTGTGTGCAAATGATTTGAGCGTGTAAATCGGCCTTTATTCAATAAATAATAATAACAATAATTTTAAATAATACATTATTATTTGTTTAATATTTGTGTTTTTTAGAGTTCAATGGATAACACAGATCCTGTAGAACGGTCTTAAGTGTAATAAGATTAAGTTACAGTTATATTATGAGTTTATCTTGGATGCCAAACTCTTAAGGTACTATAATGTTTTTAGTTTTTATTTTAATAGAAATGTGCCATAACTTTTTTTTTCGTAGTGACGGCCTGGCCGTATTGTGTGATTAAGTGTACCCGTCCATATCAAGATTGTAAATCCTGCGTATGGGAGGTTGTGATTATGTGTACCCATAGCAAGATAGTCACAATCCTGCGTATGGGAGGCCGGCAGTGGTCCGAATGAGATTCGAACCGGCGGCGGGCCTTTTGACAGCCCTACGCCGTTACTACTGGATCACCGAGCCGGCCCATGTGCCATAATTGTTCAGTAACAAATTTTTATTCCTTTCAAGTCTTTTCTTTTTCTTGCCAACACGGGTGATTGTGGTATATGCTACAACAGGCTAGTAACACCTGATGATGATGATAGGTCTAAAGATGGAAATCAATCTACGTCCCAACACAGCAGGAGTCGGCTCGTCTACCATTATACCATCGAATCACTTGATACGACCTGACTGTTCACAAAAATCTCACTGAATTTAAAAAGGTAAATTTCAAACTTGATCAAATTAATTGTAATTAAATATTCGCACTTTAGTTTTAAAATGGTAGTGCGGTGATACAGTCGACTATTTTTATATGTTATGGTGTGGATGCTTAACGATTTAATTTTTTTAAAAAAAGGAATTAATTTTGATCGACTTATAAATAAATAAAAAATCCAGTACTTTCAAGTATGTTTAATGCTGCAGTCACTACAGACTGCTTACACGAAACCTTAAGTTCTGCTCTTTTGTTTTTCACCATCACCAACGGTTTGAGCAAAATTTGCATTTTTAGAATTTCTTTCTCCTTTATTTTTATTCTTATTTTTAACACTTTAATACTTTCTTTTACCAAAAATCAAACATCAGAAGAATATTTTTCTAATGTACCTGAAGGGAGTGATTGATGGATTTCACCGTGGCGTTAGGATGTGCTTTCCACCGTCCACCCGCAGACACGTCCCGGTGATGAAGCTAGCCGTCGCATCACAGGCCAGGAATGCAATCGAAGCTGCCACTTCCTCTCCAGTCCCAACTCGGCCCAATGGGTGCGTTGATTCGCAGTGCTTCAGATAGGCAGCATAAGCCTCGTCCTCCATGCCGTTCGCCTTGTGGAAGTTGGTCACAATTACCGCTGCAATGTTGGGTGGGATAAAATTATTGAACAACATGAGCATTTGGTTTCGCGTGCCTCTTTAGGCGCAGGCAAAACTTACCGGGATTGACGGAATTCACGCGCACTCCCTTGGCCGCAAGAGCGAGAGCGGTGCAGCGTGTGAACTGATCGAGTGCCGACTTGGAAACGCAGTACGACAGTGCATTGTGGAAGGAGTTCGTACCGGCCACGCTCGAAACGTTCACAATGTTACCCTTCACCGCGAGCAGATGGGGAAGAGCCAGCTTGGTAAGCGAGAACACCGACCGCAGGTTCGTATCGAGAATGTCATCGAACTGCGCCAGATCGGCATCCTCGATGCTGCCACCCGCTCCTTTGCCGGCATTGTTTACCAGCACGTCCAACCGGCCGTACTTGGCGATGATCAGCTTGACAAGTCGCTCGAGATCCGCCAGCTTCGTCACGTCCGTCACAACGGTGAGTGGCTGCACCTTACCGAGTGCGACACACTCTTTGCTGACTTCCGCTAGTTTTGCTTCGTTTCGTGCAGCAAGTACGCAAGTGGCACCAAGGTTGGTGAGATATTTGGCCGTGGATGCTCCAATTCCCGAGCTAGCGCCGGTGATGAGCACTACCTTACCGGTGAAATCCATTTTTGAAAACGGAAGACGTTGACTATCCCACTGTTACAGCTGAAAGCTAGCGCGAATGCTATCCTATGCTGCTTCAGATGCTGCTTTTTATATCCACAAGATATCAACCCTTTATCTTACGGGTTTGCGTTTCGGTTGACTGATTCGATTTGGAGATGCAAGGTGTAAGGGTAGGTCGCTATTTGATTGAGCTTGTAAGACAATGCATTTCACTCATAGATAAGACGATAAATTCTAGCAATACGGCCTGTCCGTTACTACCGAATAAAAAAGACGATAAATTCTATGAATATTAGAGTGGGTGTTCCCAGGAACCGTATCATACGCAATTGAATAAACAGATGATGAATTGACTGGTATTGGAGAAGGCGTGACGGTTGCTGAGCAGTAGCTTTGTAAAGTAATCTCAAGAGATGTTGAACATGTAGTAACATGCTGAAAGAAACCGAAAAAAAGCAGCAATGTTATTGCAATGTTATTCGTTAGCAATGTTATTGCAATTAAAGTACAACTTTACCTCGTTTTTGCTGTTTGATACATTTTTTCTCGATCAGAAATTATAGAAGAAACAGATTTCACCAAACCAATATGTTATATTTAATACATGCTTGCCAAACAAAAATATGGAGTATTGAATGGGATTGTGTAATTAAGGTACAATTTATTAATGTTTTACTTTAAAATATTTTCTGCATTTTTCTAACAAACATTCAATTTCCATAATTTATACCTTTATGTTTTTTGTAGGTCTCTGTGGGTATAAGTCTTATTTGTGATACTGATTAAATTGGGTTTGCCACGGTTTACACACATTTGTTACTTGCTTCAGGCGTTTCTCGATCTCATAAAAACAGTACCAAAAAGCTATTACCAATATGTAAATAATTATTTTAATCTTCTTCTTCTTCTTTGGCCCGCTCAACACTCGTCTGAGAGACATGGTCAGAATTATTTTAATATTTTTTTATTAATAAATTTTAGATAAAATCGTTAGTAAAGGAAAGTTTTAGAAACACTTGCAATGAACTTTCGTGATAAAAGGAGAGACACATAAAGGTTTAATTGCTTTGAATTACTCTTGTCTTTATTTAATACACTCTAAATTGTTTAACTGATGTTATGATCGTTTATGAAAACATTACCTTATCGAATTGATCGAAATCGTTCCATCGAAAAAGCGCCTAGAGGTAAATTTCAAGGACTTTAGGTTTGGTAATTTTGCTATAATAATCCGAGATCCGCGTTTACACATCGTCGATGGAAATCAAAGTCATTATGTAATGGTTAGTTTTTAGTCTAGACATTTTAATATTAAGATTATTATACCATAACTGTTTATGAAGTGAAAGCTTGCGTAAAGAATTTATACAATGCAAACTGTCTCTATTAATATTCATCTCGCACAATGTTAACCAATTTGCATTCAGTGGGCCTTCACATAACGAATTTAATGCGTTTCAGTTACTTTTTCTTTATAAGAAAAACTCGTTGTGCAGGAGACAACGAGTTTTTCTTATATAGAAAGTCTATGAAAAGCTAAATAATTGCCTCGAGGGCTGAAAACATGCTAATAAAAAGTTTATTTTATTTTACTTTCTCTCTCAAAAACAAGTAGCAGGAAATGTAGAGGAAAGGTAACATTTTGTTCTATTTTTTGGATAATCTGCTTTTGTAATCAGTATTGTCGTCCTTTGTCCAAGCTTCGGCTGGACATATACTAAAATTGGAACGATACAGAGCAGGCGATTAGCATGGCCCCTGCGCAAGGATGACACGCAAAATCGTGAAGCGTTCCACATTTTTTGGTCTGTAAAAGGGTTGGATCTGACGTCCCTAGGAGGCTACTATAGGCTCTCCTTCTAAACTTCTATTCAATACGTCCACGACGTGCAGAACGGTAACTTGTCGCCTAGATATCCAAGCTTGGGTATACGGGGAAACCCACCCCCTTGGGCGGATGAGCGGCAAGGCTGTATTGAGAGGGGGTTTAGACTGTTACTCGCTAGCAGTTCATCTTCGAGTGGTGGAACAACGCATCATAGCCTGTTTACGTCTGTTCTCCATGTTAGGAGCGGCTCAAACCAGCGTCTGTTCCCCAGGTTAGGGGCGGCTGTAATATGTGTCTTGGCATCCTACGGGACGTAAATCGGCTAGGATGCGTGGGCGGGAGGAGAGGCCTTGTAAGCCACCCCCTGTATCATTGCAACGAAAAGACACCATTGGAAACTCGGTACATGGAACTGCAGATCTCTCACCTCACCCGGGAGTACCAGAATACTCGCAGATGCACTTCGTCTGGGGCCCTCGGCTTCGGAATAGTAGCACTTCAGGAGGAGCGCTGGAAAGCAGTTACGGAGCGTCCCTATCGCAGCGAATGCATGT
>KB670369.1:46750-138194 GCA_000349105.1 Anopheles epiroticus | reverse complement strand
AGTTGTAGGCGGTTGCGGATGCACCATTGGTGAAAAGTGTTAAGATGACGTTGAAGCTCTTGGCAGTCAGAATGATCGCGTACTGTCATGAATAATTTTACATCGTCAGCAAACATGAGGAAATTATCAGGCGGGAGTGCAAAAGCCAGGTCGTTCATGAAAAGGATATAGAGAAGCGGACCCAAAACACTACCTTGCGGTACTCCAGAAAGCGCGAAAAACGGGCGAGAAAAGCAGTGTTCGAATTCAACAGTGTAGGATCGATCGATTAGATAAGATTTAAGCCAAGTCAGGAACAATCTGTCAAATCCAAGTTTGGCCAGCTTTGCAAGCAGAAAGTGGCGATCAATACTGTCGAATGCCGCCTTAATGTCGGTATATATGGAGTCCGTTTGCTGCCGATTGTCCACATTACGCAGGCAGTGTGAAGTAAACTGGACCAGGTTTGAGACTGTTGATCGTTTTGCGACAAATCCATGTTGTTGAGTGCAGATGTAATGGCGGACAGAAGAGGCCAGGTTTGAATAAATAAGGCCAGGTTTATTACGCAACTTTGAATGCTTTATATGATTTTTTATAGTTTATTTATTCCGTTAAATCGGTTAGCCTTTAATTTTAAGAGTTAAATAACAATTTACATCTCTCTTTAAAAGAAAGAATTTAGCAGTGAAACAGTGGCACATTATCCAAGGTGTATTTGATGTATTATGATGTACTCCAGTCCGTATTGATTGATCATGAACTTTGTACGATCGTTATGGAGGGCTTCAAGGGCATACAAGACTGGATTTTATTTTGTTGTATACCAAGAACAATGCACCAGTTAAGTGGCCGTATTCGCCGTTGTCCTTGTTCTCTTTGGGTGTTGCTGGTGTGGCTAGATGGTAAACTCGACTTTTTTTGTTTTATTTCATTTTATTTTAAACTTAACAACGAACACAATGTAACAAACAAAACCATGCAATAATTTCAATGGTGTATACCAAGTGCCTGGAAGCTACTTGTATTTATTTTTAATTACAGGTTCAAAGCAATGCGGCCTGGCCGTTACTACAGAAATAAAAACGAATACAGGTTCATGGTTTTTTGTTTGGAAGATATACTTTCCGAAATATTTTCAAATTTTTTAAACATTTAAATTTTAGTGAATTATTTTATTCGATAATTTGAATTTCGCTTGTTTCAAAGAAAAATTTTACTACTTAAGCTTATTCTTAAAATAATTCGCCAATAACAAATAAGTTAAATCTATGACAAGGCATCAAACCGTGTTTAGAATAACATTCTGCTATAGCTCACATCTCACAAACTCCTGCAGGATGTACTATATTTCTTACCTTTATTCCCTGTGCGCTTAAAATTACAAGCGAAATGTTTGTATGTCCCTGTCCGTCAACAGCTAGCTCCTAATTTTCAGTAAAACTCTGCAGTTTTCCACTTCAACCATCAAGCCACGTAACATCTCTGCAGGGAACGCCGAGCAGGCTAATGTGCACCGGGTAAGGTTAAAGTTTCCTTCTATTTGCTGGTACCATAACCATCAAAGTAGGTTGTTTTCCTTAAAAAGCACACACACACGCACACCCATGCACGCACACATTCACATGTACATTTATTTTATTCTTCTGAGTGTAGCATACTTCCCATTTTGTGGAAAATCATCCCGAATCGTTTCTCAAATTTATGCTCCAAGCAGACGAGTGCCGCAAAACAGAAGCGAAGGGAAAATGATCTGCTTTCGAATGCAGAAACATACATAATATTTGTATACCCCTCCCTGCTCTTCCGTCTCATTCGCACCATTTTCCATTCACGTTCGCCTCCTCACTCATCCTGCCCGTTGCTGGGTGGAAAATTTTGACAGCTGTGTCTACTGAAGGCGCCCTCGGTCTCGCTGTCTCGGTGTTTTGGCACCTCGGGCATTACCTTCACCTCAGAGAATGTTCAACCCACACTACGAGGCTTGCTTTTATCGAGCAGGACACACACACACATTCTGTCCGACACGCTGTATTTGCTTTTCCCACCTTTCCATCGCTCGGGTCCCCGATTCTCGGTGTTGAGTTCCCTTTCAAGACAAATCCGATTTTCGGTTTTTGGGTGAGAAATGTTTTCAAGAATTGTCGTCAACGAGCTGGAGCTGGAGATACCAAATGGTGAGCTTTGGTCGGGTCGGGAAAGCTTTCCCTCTTCCTCCAGCCAGTGACACTCGGTGATGTCGAGTGCGGGAAAAAGTACTGTTAGGTTAAAGCGAATGAGGAGGGCTTAGATTTATTTATAAATCCCAGCCATCCATCCAGCAGACACGCAAAAGGCAAATGTATGCACGTTCGGTGTCCATTCATGCTGATAGGACCTTTTCGTCGTGCGGAGGAACATGACGGTACTTGAACGGAAACGCGATCGTTGTCTGCTTATCGTGGGAAAAGCGGTACATGTCTTTTTGTAGGCTTTTGATTTAGAACAATTTAAGTGAGGCCACCTTTGTGGTCACTTCTAATACCTGAGTACGGTGGGTAAGAAGGGGACAAGTGATTTTGTCACAAAAAAGTACTGTACGAAAAAAAAAAACAGACCCAAAGAGGGGATATAAATTTTATCCTCTAAAAGCTTCTGAAAATAAAGAACATAACTAATATGTTGAGCCTGAAGGTCGGTTGTGCCATGCACGCATCTAGGAGAACGAGGTGCTTCTTGGACAAGCTAAGAAATAATGTAAAATATTAATGTATACGCATATTTCGTCAATCATTGGAAGGTTTGATAAGTCATACAATTAAACATTTTATTTGTTAAGGCATTTATTTATAGCAATTTTTGTTGTTTTTTTAATAAAACGTATTTAGAGCTTTGTGACGCGTTCCTTTGGGTAGGCTGAAGTATTAATCGTGCAGGACAAAAGTCATGAACAAACGTTTGGGGCCGTATGAAGGTACTCTGTGAAATTCTTTAAAGCATGGTAAAATATCTTGTAGCATGAAACAATCGCTTTGTTTTATCCATACACCTCGTAAAACATGTCGTCAGCACATCTTGCACGCATGCAAGCACCGTCGTGTTTCACACGACAAATTCTGAATTTCAGTATTTATCAGTATTTACTTACAATTTTTTTTTAAATCCTTGACAATAAAAGTTTGATAGACAATTAAAATGCCTCTATGGGCCATCAATCAATAAATCGTAACGCTAAAACTTCGATGTTTGCACTCCCTCCTTGCAACAAAACGTAAGATTTGATTAGCCCTCCCCGCTCTTATGGAGGTTTTTGGGTTTCTTAGTTGACTCATGCGATAGTTATGAACACTTAGCGCGGAAGGCGCTGGTCTGTTGTGTATTTTATACATCGTATTGCAACCTAGTCGAATATCTAGTCTTATGATTTTATTTATGAGAATTGGCCGATTCTTGATGGACGATAGCTCTGGTTAGTAAATCTTTATCCATCGAATTTGACACAAAAATTGTACGAAGAGTCTTACAACAGAGTAATCGACTAACCTTATGCACTGAATTTTATCTTGAGTTTTCGAGAATAGGTTCAAATTTCAATTAACAAGTTTCATTACAAGCAGCCGCGGTCATGGGAAGTCTTTCGAATTAAAATTGGCAAGTTCAAACAAGAATGGTTTATTTATTTTTTTTTATTCGGTAGGAACGGCCAGGCCGTATTGCTAAGAATGGTTTATGTAGCAAGAAGAATGACAGTTATTCTAATCAATTTGTGGGCGTTATATCAAACTAAAGAACAGCAATACGGCCTGGCCGTTACTTCTGAATTCGTAAAACCAACGCCTATCGTCAATTCAAAGCATTTTAGGTTTCACTAAACAAAACATTGTTTAACAAAATTTATTTATGTAATGTGTAATGTGTTGATTGCTAGTATAAACTTGATATTGCATGTTATTTTTTTATTTTCGGGTGAAATTAGCTGCAAAAAAAATGCATCTCTGTATCGCAACTGCTTTCAGCTTAGGAATAGACTAGCGATCACCATTTTGCCACGTGCTTCCATTCATGTGTTTGCATTCAGGCACGCAGAACACTTTCCAAAAGTGCACCGTCAAGGTAGGCGATCCAACGTAACACCAACAAATCGGCCTGCTGCTGCCGCTGCTGCTGCAAACGGTGGGAAAAACGGTGACGTTTTAAGCTGCCTGGCTCCATAATGCTGTTATGTACTGAATGTCGGGTGCATAGAAGGATATTATTATGATTGTTATTAGTATTATTGTTCACTCTTTTACCCCTCTAGTCGCCGCCGCACACCGCGTTAGGATACGTTTTTGCTGATCATGGAAAATACCCAGGCTTTGGAGCTCGGAAAAACACAACCATTGTCCTCTCGGCAACGTGATGGAGAGGAAGAGTAGGAGAGAGTGAGAGAGAGTGGGCGTTTGTGGAAAAGCCGTTGAGGCGCGTGCTGGCACGTGTGTGTGTGAGTGTGGGTATGCGTTGTTAAAACAAACCTTTACGGCACGGAAACGAACCATAGCTTCCATAGAGCATACCTTGCATAGTACCTACATATGCGTGGAAAAAGGCACAAAACACGATGCCGCTGGTTTTAAAATCGGGCCAGGATTTTCAGCGATCATAAATAGCGGGTGGTGGTGCAGTGCTGGAAATATATTGTTTTATATGAACTGCTATAAATCAACAATTCACAAGACGATGGAAAATTTATATCGCATCGGTTGGTGGAAGTTGTTGAAACGATGGGAAGGAGTGGGTGAGCTGAATGTATGTACAAAGTGCATTCCCGTTGAAGCCTATCACTGCGCCACTACACATGCTGGGACACACTAGGATGGTTCGTCGTTGCATTTACACGGCACTCATACTATAATAGAAAGGATGAAAGAATTTAACATCCCATTCACGAGGGAGGGAGGGGCGGTGTGAGGAGCAAGTTGCGGACCACAGAGAGAGAGCTTTACAGGGATTTATTTCGGACCATATTTTCCATCCCCTGCTTTTGCTCGATATGATTTAATTTCAATCCACAATCGAGAAAGGTGAGGCCAGATGCATTTGGAAAGTGTGTTACATTTAAATGGGAAATCCAAAACCTGGGGGCTGGTGGACCATATTTGCATACATTTCGGACTAGATTGTGTGTGTAAATGTGTCAGTAACGAGCCTGTGTTGGTACAGGTCAGAGTTGAGTCCGCTTGTAGTTGATGCTGACGATGATCACGCTGGAGCCCTGCACGTGTCCGGTAAAATGTGATAATTTAAACAAAACTCAATGTTTTCGTGTACGCAAAGGATGAGTAAGAAGAGGGATGTGTTAGGTTCCACCCACAGAGCCGTAGCGAGAGAAAGAAGATATTAAAATATACACACGGTGTGGTGGTACTTTGAAAGGAAGGCTCCATGCTGCATGCTGTACAAATGTTTGGACGGTACTGCTCCGTGATCTTCGTCCCTACCGTGTATGCCGAGGTGTATCGTGGAAGAATGGGCTTAATTTTTACCGGCTGAAAAATCAACAGACAGAGCAATAAGCGTTCTGACAGTACTGTAAAAGCGGAAAGCGGTATCATATGTTGATTTTGTAGTGTCGAGAGATAATATTGTATGATATGCGTATGAGCTTTTGAGTTTGAGCGCACGAAAATAGTGGTTTGGGTGGGTTGGCGTGTTTTTAAAGCTTTGAAACTTAATTCAAGGTATAAATGTAGCTAAATTTTCCTTGTACTTTGTTCTGTGTTTTTTGTTTTATAATGTTCAAAATATTTCATAGTGAAGGGGAAATGTGGCACAGTTTGAACAATATTAATGTCGATTTGATGGTTGCTATTTGGGATGAATTAAATTATTATTTCAACATTATTTCCTAATTACCGTGTTTCTTATTGTCGTTTGCTATGAACGCTGAAGTGAATACATATGTATTTACAAATACTCTTCTAAATGACTTCATGCATGTAAAATCAAACCAACCCAACAAGTTGTATTTATTCATGTTTTAAATATTTAAACGATGATTCCGGCGTTATAAACTTCAGGCTAACAAACTTTAAGAAATAAGAAATTTAAAGCAGTTGCTACATAATTCATTAGTTACTTCATTAGTTTATTTTACTGTCATCCAACTATCAAAGGCTTATTATAGAGTCTTAAGTTAGTAGACTAAATAAGATTTAACTCTGATAGCAATGTTTTTTTTTTTTATTTCCGTAGTGACAGCCAGGCCGTATTACTTGCAATTCTTATTGAATCTGAAGGGAAATTTTGAAAATAGAGAAATGAATAATCCTAATATTTAAGCACAACGACTTTGACAGAAATTAAAATTATTCCCTACACTATATATTGTATACACGGGTGCTTAAACCCAAAAAGTGCTCTAAATCTTTAGGTTTTGCCAGGAGTTTAAATTTTTATTATTATTAAATGTTGAAACTTTTGATAAATTAAGGAATCTGAAGATGATTTAAAACAATCTTTGACTTTTTTAAAACTATTCACTTATCCAAACATTGTTCCATAATATGAATTATATTATAAATTTGAATATTTGTTGAACCTTAACCTCATTTCCCTACATAATATTTTAGTTAAAATTAACATGCTGTTACTTACGCAATACGGCCTGGCCGTTACTACTGAATAAAAAAATATGATAGAATTTAAATTAGCTACTTTTAATTTTAACAATTTTCAACTTAGTAAATTTGATTCACATATTACTTTTTTCTTTATAACACAATTCGTTTAAAAGAGTGATTACAAAGTTTGTATACTCTCGCTGTGGAAATGATTCGTTGTCGAGATGAAGAATTTGAAATAATAATTTTATGTAGAATGTTTTTTCTTGAGCTGGTTCAAAATAGTAATATAGATCAAACAGAATATGTTGATTTTAGTTGTTTACAAGTTTTATCTGTATTAAATGTGTATTGTGCCAGGCTTCGTGTGAATTATGAAAATTGGCATGACTGTTGAGTTGGGGTAGTTTAATGTTGCCGTTTAGACATATGATAACAATTGCGTAACTCAAACATCTTATTATAAGCAATAATTATTGCAACAAAAATTAACAATACAAAGGATCGTTTTTTAACTATTAGAACCGCATTGACACTCCACACGTTCAATTTAAAATTAAAATGGTTTGTACCTTTGGTCTGTAAGTAAGATAATGATGATAAACATTCACAGAGACAAAAACTATGTTTGTTGAAAAACCCTTATTATGATTTCTATGTTCGTATTTTCGATATTAGTATGCACGTTATTCCTTTACTTTTATATTCACTTATTAAAATTTTAATAAAATTTTCTTAGTCTGTAACATACTACTTTTTACAAGCTAGCTTCACTTCCAGAAACGTTGTTTGCATCTGACTTCAAACTTAATTCAGCCATCGCATTACTTTGCCCACACTCACAAACAATTAATGTCTTTTCCGGCCGCGAATTCGCAAAGTTCTCGGATATGCTCGTTCCACACTCACTTTACTGGGCCGTACAGGCATGAAAAATCGGAATAAACTTGCGTAAACACTCGATGCAGCTGGCCTTACAAACGGACGAAAGTCCCACCGACCTCGTGTCAAACGGAACGGTCGTTGAAGACTATCGTCCGTCCGTACCGTACCGTAAACGGAGCGTAGTGATAAAACAACTTCAGCACTCAATCTTACTCGGTGGAGTAAATAGAACGAGAAAAACAAACACAACCGTGCTCATATTCCTCGGACACTAGAGTTTTTAGAAGGAAGAAAAATGATTCCACTGTGAAAGAAAAACGATCGTTAGCGACAATTTCTACCACCATTACCTGCTTCACCATAAACCACCATCACCAGTCATTAACAGACATGCTTGCAGGGGAATGAGAGGGAGATGATGATGATGAGAATGATGGAGAGAGAGAGAGAGAGAGTAGAAAGAAACTAAAACCTAATACACTGTGGAAAACTAATTACACAACTTTTTTCTTTGCTTTTTAGTTCGGTTGCGCTAAAGTTACTTCTGCTTCACATCGCAGCAGGCGCACTGCGTTCCCGGTTACAGAACAAGAAATATGTTCACAGTAATACACAATCCCCACCGCATGCTATGTTCGTTTACGCACTAAATTTTCTCCAATCATTTGCCCATCTGCTTGATGCGAGATTTTCCTCGTTTTATTCACCACCGAAAGGGAAACTCATACACAACAATACTTAACATTATTATCTACACGACACGAGGTTCCCAGTGGGCCACGGTGGTGGTGGTGCCGACGGCGAGACACGACGGTTTGCATGATGTCTGGGAATTAATTACCTAAAACTTCCGCCCTGCTTTCACCCTTCGTATTTTTCTAACCGCTTGTTAGTTACTCAGTTCAGTCAGTAGCTTTTTGTGCCTTTTTTTTTGCTGGTTTTTATTGTATTCTTCAATGCTGATGGCGTTATTTCACTGATCCTGTAGTATCTACTGACGCATGCACACAGACAAAACCGCTCACACGCACTAGCACAACGGAACTTTTCACGGACGCTTTGGCATTGCCGCCCGGTACACCGTGCTGGCGAAGAAAAAAATAGTAATCCAATATCCTTCTCATAATCTCATTAAAAGCTTTTCGGTCGCACCAAAGTACCCGGAGGATCTGCATTTTTGACGATCATTTGAAGCACGCTAGACGAAGAGGGGGGGGGGGGGAAGAAAATGGGCGAGTGGGCTTTAATAATGGCGTCTTTTTTCCTCTATCATCCCAAAAAAAAAATGGTTAACTCTCCACAGAGAACGCTTCTTGCAAAACTTTTATATCCTTTTTAACGAACGCGTGCTTTGCGCGTGTTTTTTGTCTGTTTGTTACTCCAGTTTCAGCTTGCCGCAACGAAATGTCGACTCGTGGCGGGGTGGTTTGCTGCAGTGCACTAAATTGGCAGCAACCGAAACAACTCCGGGCGCTGCTGCAGAAGAGCAGTGCGGTTTGCTCTATTATATTATTTATTATTATCATTATGCCTTCTTTTGGGCAGTTGGGGCCAGCTGGAAAAATTAAAGAACAACCTGGTTAGAACGGGAATGTACCATTCCACCTCCCGTGCGGATGAAGCCAGCGGCGTAAAGTATGTACTACGCACGCTAGCGGCATAAGTTGGGAACATTATGAGGATGCAATACAGCAGCGAAATAAGGCAAAGCTCACAGAACACAAGAGTGAACATTTTTGACTTTTTTTTTTTAATTTTGCTTTGTTATTGTTTGTGAATGTTATTATTTTTTCAAAACAGGACGCTTTTTTTGTATAGTAGTAGCAGTGAAATATGTGGCCGTTGACAGTTGGTGGTGAGTGGATTAATTATGGCCCCCGAGCGACTTGGTGCGATAAGCGAAATGGCAGTGCCGTTTTTGTGTGTCAGGGTGAAAGCAGAAAACTAGGGAAAAGATAGCACTAGAATTATGTTCGAAAAGAATAAAAAAATAATACAAAAAATATGAAAAGAAAAATACTATATACTATATAAAAGAAAAAACCGGTATGTTTGACATATTTTAGCAGTATACAATTATTGACTCAAATGATTTTTAAACCACAATTCGAAAAAAAACTCGTAGTAAAACTCTAAACATAAAAATATTATAGTTTGTGCAACAAGCTATTGGAAAAAAAGTAAATATACAACTATTTTTTGCTTTCAAAACGTGTTTTTCTTTGTAGGAGTAATCGAGAAAATGTTAAAAACTCACAAAAAATCATTGTACCCCTCTTGATATTTGACCCAGAATACCTATTTCATGTTCCATATGTATTTCAAAAGTAAACTACAGTTGAGAAGTTGAGTTTTTTTTGAAAACCCACTTTTGATATGTGATATGATATGTTCTGATACTAAAATCCTGACTTATTGCGATTTTTTTTTTCGCTATGAACACATGCAAATTTTTCCGAAGATAACATAATATGTGCCAAACGTTAATGTCATTGAAAATACAAAATTTCAAGACTTCAATTGAAACAGCGGTAATACCTAATAGCACACCACTCTGAATGTAACACCCGTTTAATCTAAATATCAATTACTCTTCATTAAATGAAACAAACAGGGCAATATTTCTCACCATCATCCCTAACTTATTATAGTCCTTGGAGAACAGATCCGCCTGTGCCTTCTCATTCTCGTCCTTTCTCTTCAAAGCCAAAAACCTCCAAAGGCTTCCGGCAAACCCATCCGAAACGTGCTCTGCTTGAAAGATTTGCCGAAAAACGGGCCCAAAGACCACTCCCGTGCCTTTCCCGGACGGTAAGTGTTGCGTCCAGCAACAAAGCCCTTTCTTTCGCGATTTCAAGTGTCACTTCAACGGTTTTCTTGAATAATTGTTGAGTTTATTAAAAAATTCACTGTCTCGATTGACTTATCGCGCAATGAGGAAAGAGGCCCGTCTCGATCTTCAGGCCGGTTTTTAAACGCTTCTACCAGCCCGAATGAGGTCATTCCACCTTTCCGTCGGGGTTCATCCGTTGCGCGCGCTACTCCTTCGGGATCAGATGAACTGCATCCCAAACGCTCAGCGAAACCGTTTCGCCTTGACTTCCTCTCTCTTTCTCACACTTCGCCCTGTCCTGTCATACCGCTGTCCCTGTCAAACGGTGAACCGCTGTTGGTAAACAACAGTAAGCGATAAATTTAAACGCAAACAACCGTCCACGAACCAGCTGTGAGATTCGTTCCTTCGTTCGCATCGCAACGAAAACAATGTTCGCGCGCCGTTGGTCGCGTTGGAAGGATGCAGCGAGCGAGAAAAGAAAAATGATAAAACACACCAACATTTGGAAGAAGGATTTGGCATCGTTGCTTTGGCAGAAACGCGGTCTCCTCCACGGTGTGGTATTCGTTTTAAATCAAATCAGCTGAACTGGAATCGGTCGTGATGAGGAAAGGTAGGTAGGTACAAAAGCGAGCGGGTGGGAGCAAAAGAAAGCGCCATGGAAAGTGTACATTTTGTGGCAGAATTGTGGAAAGTTTATCGTTCTTTTCTTTTCCACGAATGGGAAAACCGTCCAAATAACAATAACAGAACTGTTTGGAGGAGAAATCGGGGCAAATAATTCTGAAAATGGTTCATTGGGGGAGGGTGTGTAAACCACAGCACAGCAACACACACACACACACATAGACAGACAGACAGACGTACACACACCTTTGCCCGCAGCGTCTCCATCATCATTTTTCCAATGGCTCATAAAGTAGGCTGGGGGGCACATTTTAAATACACAAGTGGTTTCCGCTGTGGAAACGATGGGTGTAAGAAGCAGGAAATGCAGGCCACGGAAAATAAACCGCATAGCGCGCCGTTGGTCGCGTTGGGAGGATGCAGCGAGCGAGAAAAGAAAAATGATAAAACACACCAACATTTGGAAGAAGGATTTGGCATCGTTGCTTTGGCAGAAACGCGGTCTCCTCCACGGTGTGGTATTCGTTTTAAATCAAATCAGCTGAACTGGAATCGGTCGTGATGAGGAAAGGTACAATAGCGACCGGGTGGGAGCAAAAGAAAGCGCCATGGAAAGTGTACATTTTGTGGCAGAATTGTGGAAAGTTTATCGTTCTTTTCTTTTCCACGAATGGGAAAACCGTCCAAATAACAATAACAGAACTGTTTGGAGGAGAAATCGGGGAAAATAATTCCGAAAATGGTACATTGGGGGAGGGTGTGTAAACCACAGCACAGCAACATACACACACACATAGACAGACAGACAGACGTACACACACCAGGATCATCATTTTTCCAATGGCTCATAAAGTAGGCTGGGGGGCACATTTTAAATACACAAGTGGTTTCCGCTGTGGAAACGATGGGTGTAAGAAGCAGGAAATGCAGGCCACGGAAAATAAACCGCATAGCAACGTTCGCCGGGAGGGTGGGAAAGCGCTCTCCCGGCCTACTTTGCCTTTCGGAATGCTTCGAAACATACAGACACGCTCTGAAAAAAGGGGATGCGGAAACAAAACGCAAGTGAAGAAAAACATTCCACAACGAGTTGATTTTCTGCCACTGCTTTGCGTACGCCTTTTTTGTTGTATCAGTTTTGCCAAACGAGCAAAAACACACACTTGGGAAAGATATTTTTCACGAAAGCGCAAAGCCCACGCGAGGCGATGGGAAAACCACGTACAGCAAGCCTTACCCGAAAAAAAAAGCGATTCACAAATGAAATAAACTCCCCGAAAATCATTGCCATCTAACCCACTCACCAGCACTGTGTCGCTCCGCTTTCCGGCACACTCTTCAAAAGGAAAACGGGAAAGATTTCATTCCCATCCTTATTTACGTGGCGTTTCCGAGCCGCTTCCGGTATACAAAGCACACCGCTGGCTGGGGTGGGTCGAGAGGTGGTTTCAAGTTTTATATTCCTGCTTCCTTTGAGCGATCGTTTCTCCCTTTCTGTGGAAAATAATGACGAGAAGAAATAGGGGAACCATTTTTTAGTGTTTTTGTTAATGCTGTTGTTGTTGTTGTTGTTGTTCTGGTTTGAGTTGAAATAAAAGAAAATAAATGAGAGGAGGTTGAGATGGAAATCTTTTCTTTTCCTTTGTCGGAATTTTATTTTCCGGCAACCAGCACGTTAAATACAGTTCTGGTTGCGTTGGAGTGGTGAAAGTTAGGCCAGCGTTTATCAGTGGTTTAGTCTGTTCGCTCTTCAAAGAAGTTTGTGGGAAAGTAGATTTTCAGTAGTCTTGTCCTTTGTTAATTATTTTCTTAAAGTTTGTCATGTGATTCTTATTTTTTAAATGTTATGCAAGATGGCTCCCATGCTTTGCGTTTCAAATAGGTACGTAAATAAATACTTCTTAAAAAATATTACAAATACTCAAAAATATAAAACTAACAAATCAAACAAAAAATGTTACAAAATGATTTTATAAAGTGAACACGAATCGAAAAGGAGACAGAAAAAGAGAAATAAAACAAAAAAAAGAAAATTTAATGAAAAAAGAAAAATGAAAAAAATGCTCCAAAATTTTTGCAAGGTCTTGCAAGGTGCTGAAAATATGCAACCATAAGTATGGTAAAAAGGAATAATGCGAAAAAGGGAAAAGATCATTACGTATTAATCACACACAGTTAACAAACACATTGTGTCTTGCTATAACAAATAAGATTGTTGCTTTATCAATCACGTCTAAGTCTCCAGATAAATAAAATCAACAATATAAAATAATCAAAAAGAGTTGTAAATCTACCAAAAAAAACTGCTTGAAGCTGTTTTAGTTTGAACGTAGTTTAACATTCTAGAATTCTGTGAGAAAATGAGACCTTTGGGTACTCTTATAAATGATAAGGACTTACTAGAAGATACACACTGACAAACAGGACACAATGTGGCAGAAAAACGAAGGACATTAAAAAAAATGAGTTGGAGACATTTTTCTTATTTTTTCCATCTAAAAGCGAAAATATAAACCGCTAGAAACGTAACAAAAAAAAGAAGCGAAAGTAAAACTTCTTCGTGTGACAGTTTAATGAATTTGCCGGCCTGGCGCGGTAGGAGGAATTGTTTTCGATAATTTTCTCCTTCAACCCAACGCCCACCGTACTGACCTGCGTCACGAAAACCGCGACCTATGTACAGAAGGGAGTTTGTTTATTCGTCCACAAGAAACCTCGTAAACTTTATAGCTTTGTTCCGCATGATTTTCCAGGTGGGAGGTAGGTTGGGAGCTGGTTTTTATAGCACACGGTGTTGCAGGGAGCTGGGCGGTGAGGATACAAAAGGGGAAAATGTGAAAAATTTGAATACCCATTTGAGGCCCATTTGAGGTGAAGGGAAGTAAATGAGCAAAACACAGAACTTGGCCACTTGTTTCCTTTCGTTCGATTTATTCCAGCGCTAATGTTGTACAACTTGGCAGGTTTTTGGGCGGGTAGAGTATCGTTCAATCACAGGACGCACCATCCTATTTGCTTTTGTTTTTCCTTTTTTTTGCTCAGCAATTTTCTACAAAAGCCACTATATTTAAAGCGTTCAATAATTTTTCCGCCTTTCATCGACACTCCTTTTTCACCGTCTCTCTGGGTCGAGCTGGGTATAATTTTGTGTGAACGAACTAAGGGCGGACACCCTCCGAACGATTAGAAAGGCCTTAAGGTTCTTGTTTTTACTCCCCACTTCACTACTTCCCTTTGTAGAGAGGTAGGAGGTCGCAAGCATTTTTTGTTCGATAAATTATGCTGTCCCTAATTACCGAACGATGTCACGCGCTTTCTCAGCAATGAAGGAAACCACCCCTCGATCGATCGTTTCCTGCTAGCCATTATATCTCGGCCACCGGCCGAAGAAACAAAATACCAAAAACTAACCAGCAAAGCAAAGGGACATATTTTGCACTAACTTTGATTAGGTTTTGCGTTGCGTTCTCTCACCGAACGAATCTGTGGCGGTGTGGTGGCGTTGCCGTGTCCTTCCGCCTTTTTTTCTACATTATGCAACGACAGGCAGGAAGGTTTTGCTTCAGCTTTTGGCGTGTTTCCCGTGCCACACTCACCTGTTTTAGTTTCCAAGAAGTTGCCAAGAACAAAAGACGCGTTTGGACGCTCATTAATTTAACTTTAATGTTTCTACACACGAACTATCCGCATCGGTGCGGTGACACGAAGAGGTTGTGTTGTGTTGCTGCTTTTTGATAATCGTTGTCGTTGTTTCATAACGGGGGGATTTTGGGAGACAATTTTCTTTGTTCGTCTTATCTTTGTGTGACGAAGGGGTTTGGGTTCTATTTTTAATGGGATCAAAAGCAAATGATTTTTCGTAATGCGGGAATGATGTTCAACATTATTCATGGGGAATAAAATGCTTGTTGCGTGATTGAGATTCGCTCGGTAGGAAGAGTGACAGCTTTTGTCTGCTTGTTGTTGTAAAGAACCATTTACTATTATTCATTTTACGCTTCTTAAGGCTTTAGCCATCACTGTTAAATGAATCTAATTTTTAAAAAATATTACACGTTTTTAATAGTCATTTGATTTTCTTCGGATTGTTACCTGTAAACGCTATTTATTTACATAATTTAAAAAAATAATATAATATGTTTTAAAAATGTTGTCTCAAATAACTTATAAATTCAAACAGCAAAAAATGCTAAAAAAATTTGCGTTGAAATAAATTGAATAAGCTTTAAGAATAATTTTTCGAACAATATTTTTTCAGTGCTTTGTTTCAGTCAAATAAATCGCCATGTATCAATGAAAAAAATCATGCAGACTAAACTTTAATATGGAAATTGCTTCACTTTCCTCCACGTGTGTTTATCCACAGTTTAATAATTATTGAAGTGTCCACTTTATCGCTCGTCAATCATGTACAGTTGAATGTTACAAAACCCTTGCACCTCGAGTATGTAATACACCTTTGAAGGAAGGAGCAAAAATAAATTTCTCCAGCAAGATTACACCACTCAGGCACCACACTTTTCCACTCGAAAGCAAAACGATACAAAAAAGAGAGTGAAGTTATTAAAAAGCTCGCTCCAATGGCCGCCCTCCCATCTACCGCCAGTGCCAATTGTACACGAGCTTCTGTCATTAACATTCATTTCTGGGTATGATATAAAAAAGGACCTCAGTACTTGTAGGGTGAAAATAAAACAAAACTTAAACACATTTTCTTGCCTCGCTTTCACTCTTTCGGGGAAGAACAAAGAATGCATCCATTTGCTGCTGCCTTACACACAGCACTAGCGTGGGGAAAATGTTTCCAAATGAAATGCAAAAACTTTTGACACGCAACTTCGGCTACGGTTGTGGAGCAAGGAAGGAAAAATAGGGGAAAAAAAGGAACGCATATTATATTCGCTCGCTTCATTGTGTTTTTTTTTTTTCGTGTGCCCCGACCAAGCCGTGTAACCACTGGAGAAGAGGAAAATAGGAAAACAACGCAAAATTTCCCTAAAATTCTGTAAAGAAAAGCGTGTTGCAACGCGTCAGAATGAGCGGCAAGTGTTGCATACACACAAAAAAAAGTTAAACCTTCCAGCCACCGTTACAGAGCGATTAACTTTGCCGAATGGTATCGTGACTTGTTCATTTCTCCAGGCCCTTTTCCTCCCTATTTTCTTTGGGAAGAAGAGGACGGGAGGAAAAAGTGAAGAAAAAAATTACAATGCATTCTCTGTGCAAGCTATGCTTTGTTGCATGCGGCAGCACATACATGCCACGACGGCCGTGCTGGTGCATTGGTGGGAAGAGAAAATGAACCATATTTAAACTTAACATTGCCGCGCTCGGTTGGAAAACCTCGCCAAAAGAACCCTTCACTTCCCAGATGCCCATAAAAAAGCCACACTTTTGCAAATATGTTTCATCCCCTCGGTTGCAGTCAGCCCACCAGCCACCAGCTGGCAGAAAGTTAAGTGAAGTTAGCTAAAAATTGTAGCATAATTCACATTCCCCGACAATCTAACTATCGTTGTGTCGCCTCTGCTGCGCCCCACCCTGAGCGCACCAGACTGTTTCTTGTGGGTTTCTTTTTACCCTGCCGCTACTTTGGGGCTGGTGGCACAAACTGGCAAAAGAATCGCTCCCGGCACCGGCGAGTGAAGGACGAAAAGTAATTTTCCACACAGTGCAATGGTAAAGTTTGGGTTGGAAAGCGTACAAAAACAAGCACACACGGCGGCGGTGCAAAAAGAAGAACGCACATGGAAGCATAAATAATCTTTCTTCTCGCTTGGCGTTGCGATTCGTGTGACCGCGGGAAAAAGAGAAGAAAAGAGTTTAGTAAGAGCGAGCGTTGCAGTTTGGGGCGAATGCATTCAACCGTACAGAAGAAGTCGGTTTTTTGGCACCTTCCGTTGGACGGTACCTTGACCATTCCGGCACACCCGGTCATACGGTTTATTAAATACCTTGAACAAAAAAAAAACGAAAGCGTGAAGAACAGATTGCACACCTACTGCACCTGGGGAAAACTATGCTGGAGAAAGATCGTTCATTTTCACACCGAAACATATTGGAAACAAAAATGGGAAGGATGCTTTCGCTGCTGAATAGAGCCATTTTTCGTGTTTCACTTCGTTACAAGCAATGCTTAGAGTTTGGACACCTTTTCAAAAGCAAAAAAAATGTTGCTTGGATTTTCTCTTTCAGCTGCGCTCAACACGGCTATAAGTCACAGCATTCAAGATAGTGCATTCAGGTGAGTCAGCACAAAAAACGATCCAAAAAAATCAATTGGTCAGCACTCGTCCAGACTCTAGGAATAAGGCAGCATTGAGCTTTAAGGCGTTTGACGTTGTTATGCGTGTGCTTTATTCAATAAAAAGCTCCGGCTTTATTCTTCCCAGATGCATAAACCTTTTCCCCTTGTGTACAATAAACGCTTCCCCGCAGCGTACAGTAGACGTACCATTAGGATAATTTCTTTATCGGCACAGTACGGTAAATTTGGACAGTCGTAAAAAATTAATTCCTTGTCCCCGCAAACCTCTTGCACACCATCCCTCTTCCTCTGAAATCATCTTTATCATGAAGCAAAAACAAAAAAACGGGAACTCAACACAAGACACGCAGTGAATGATGATGATGATAATGATGATGCATCATTCGTGTTGTTCCCGTGGGACGTTAGAAAATCATTGGGACGAGGGGTTCCCGTCCCATTTTTCACTAATAAATCAAAGCGACACACGAAGAAAGTGGAAGTGTGTTCTCACCCAACAGAAACGTGACGTCCGCCAGTTCGTTTGGAGTGTAATATTTTTAAAAGGTAAATTTACGACCTTTAATAGAGCAATAATCATGGAATGGCTCCCTGGAGAGGATGTGCCGTACCTACAGCACCAGTTCCCTTTCTGTGCCTTGCCGCGTTGTACAAGCTGCACTGAGCTGCTTGCTTGTTTCTATTGGCTTAAGTTTATAAAGCAACGCCCCGGCGAACAAGCGTGCAGAAGAATTCTCGTAGGCTTTCTTTAGAACTAATAAAAATAGAAACAAAAAACAGTCCCTCCACCACTAGACCAACGGTTTGGACGGATGTCGGGAAGGGAAAATATCTTTCTGCTTCCTCTAGGGAGAAATTATTCCATTTTGGGAATGGGATGAAGAAGCCACCGGACACTATTTATCGTGCTATCCCGTGTCCGGGTTGTACTATAAGAGTTTAGAGCACATAAAAACGGTACCGGACGAAGGCCACTATAAAACCGGGGCAATGAGGAGGCTTCCGTCGTCTCGGAGGCTCTATAATGCTAGAGCTGCTCGTGAGAAGATTGGCAGCAGTAAAAAAAGGGAACGTACCCACAGGAGATACACTCAAACACTTGGTTGCTCACAGCTGTACTACGCTATCGACGGGAAACTTTAAAACCAGCTACGTGCTGCACTATGCTGAATGACTTCAAGAGAAGCTACTCATGCTCTGTATGTGTGTGAGCGTGTGAGTACATGTTAGCTTTCCCGGATTTTCACCCGGAGTCGCATCTCATGCCTAACGAGCACTTAAATTTTATGACCAGCCTACGTACGCGTCGTAAGTCTCTCCAGCTCACGCAAATTGTAATCTCGTGCCCGTCGTCGGGCTGGGAGGAAGGAAAGCGAGTAGAAAGACACATCATTTCCAGGAAGTGTGAGTTGTGCTTTCATCTGCCAACAATATTATTACTATCGATCATCGTGAATCTTTCCTATCCTTCGGGAGGCGGTTCTGTCTTACTATTAGAATGAGAAGAAAAATACAGAAAAAAAACGCATTAAAACGTGCCTTCGGAAACGAATTTTCCCGAAGTACGCTTACACATTCAATGACCAAAGAACAGTGGTGTATTGTCATTTTGCTCAAAGCAGCTTACCCTCATGTCAGTATAAATTCCTTTTATTCGATAAAGCCTAATTCATTTTAGCTGAATCGTCGTTTTTATTATTGCCTTTTTTTCTGAAGTTGCATTTCGTGGCGAAAGTAGTATTGTTTTATTGACGATTGCAATCGTCCACGTGAAGAGTAAAGTAAAGCATGTTATTCGAAATAATTTTAAAGAAAGCTTTTTAGTTACAGTTTTGTGGTACAATTAAAAACATTTTTTTTTGTCTCATGGCATCATGCATGCATTTTATTGAAAATGTATTTTTTAATACATAACCAATCTAAAGCAAAACCTTCATGTTACGAATGAGATCATGGTAAAGTTAACGATTTCTTGAACATCTCAAAACAAATTAACTACAGAGTAAAAACAAAATAAATTTATTCTAAAAACTATAAAAAGTATCAGACTAAATAAAGCAAAAATCGATAAAAATCTGCCGATTAGAAATTAACTATAAAAAATTACTGAAATAATAAAAAAATCAGAAAGTACTACTAAAATAAAATTTATGAAATAACGTAGTATGTGTACAATGTTTAATTAAAAAAACTTAAAAAAAAATCGAAAGTGTTTTTTTTTAGAAGCAAAGTTTCCAACATCAATCCACTATTAATTTACAAAATTATTTTATGAAAACGTGGAAAAGCAAAAGGATTTTTTCTACTTTGCACAGTTTTCCCAGCCACTCCCAATAACGCCCAAATGTTTTCTAATACACTGTGGCTGCAATATGTGCCGCATAGAATCTGCAATATAATTCTTCTGAAGGAAAACAACTTGCTATCGATTGTGAAATCTACCATATAAGGGATTTTCTCTACCCGCTAAATGCAAATGCAGGTAGGCGGGAGAGGAAAACACACATCAATCAAACAACCTCTTTTACTCCGTCCGGCTGTTGTGTTCCTCGCGTCAAGTTTCGCGACCTAAATTAATGGTTGCGAAAAGGTAAGAAATAAACAATGCTACCACTGAGGAAACAATTTGCCAGCATGTTTTTTTGCTACCCTGCCATCCCTCGGCCGACCAGCTGCTTTAGATCGATTAGTCAGCCGTGCTGAAAACAGTTAAATTTTCCCTTGCATAATAATACAACACTCGGCCTCCTATATGCGACGGTACACTGCCAGATGGTATCGTCGTACACCGAAATTTGCCGTGTCCATTTCAGCGGAAAAAACGAACGTATTTGCTCGCGGGTTACTGTGTCCCGTGGGACACTAGCCAGTTGGGAGGGTAGAGCCACACAAGTAACAAAATGGACAGAGGTTCATACGCACACTGCACCTGTTTCGGGGCGATTCCACGCCAAACACACACGCTCGATAATTTTGGACCAACTGGGCTGGGTGGGATGGCTCATTTTCGTGTGCCACAAGCTAATGACCCTTGGGGGTGATTATCCAGCGATCCATACTCGTGCAAGGTTTTTTTTTTGTCGCCTTTGTTGTGTTTCGCTTTTCATCGAAAAAATGAGTTTTAGCTAGCGAAGGTCCAGAGTTCGTTAGCAGAAAATGGATGAGGTAAGAGAAAAACAGAACGACATAGACAGCAGCGTAGAAAATTAATCAAAATGAGACTTTTGCTGTCTTTTTCTCTCTCTAGTATGGTGTTATACACCTCATCCGCCGGAAGTAGTGTTTGTGAATGGATAACTTACTACCCAGAAAAAAAAAACACATTACCTTTCAATTCAGCAAATCGGCTACAGCTTTTGTTGCAAGAGGTCACAACATTTTTTTTCGGATCAAGAAGTCATCCCAGCGGCCTGTTACGTCTCGTCCATGTGGATGAGCGTTAAGCTCATCCGACGGGGAAAAGTAAAGGAAAGCGAAGCGTCTATTTTGATGAAGGTTGTTGGGATACTGTGAACCGCGCTGTGTGAGAGGTCAGCTGCTTACACAACCGCCGAACGTTTTTAAGACCTCCGGTTGTATGCCTTTTCCCCGCAAATAAATTGTGATTGAATGAAGTGTCCTCCCAAAGGGTACCTCTCCGGAGAATTCAATTTTGTGTCATATTTTTTACCCCTGCAAAATGTCACACGACATCACGCGTTTTTAGTGCAAAGCGTAATCGTAAAATGTTTCAGAAAGTGCACCCAAGAATATGGCCATTTAATTTACCCATGGTGTCCCCTTATACACACACACACACGCTGTGTTGACTCATCAATCCGCTACATTGACTCACAAAAATAAAGTGATTTCTTCCGCTCGGGAAAGGGTAAGGGCTAAAGGGCATTAAACAGCAAAAAAAAAAATCACCACTGCTCTCGTTCCTTTCGATTTGAGAGCCTTTTTTGATGAGGATAAAATCCCGGTACCCTCGCAAGCTTGTCATTAACATCCCCACCGCCGAGGGTGGGATAACTTTTTTGAGGGATAAATCTTCTTCAGCGCGAAAATTAAAGTTTTATGCCACTGGAATTTGCCGACTAGCAACAGCGTGGGGTTTCCAGCGAGGGTTTGTGGGGTTTGCGGGGAGGGTTTTACTTTTTTTCCTTGCTGTTTGTTTTGTTCTTTCGGTCACGACCCTTTCATCTTCTGTGATGAAAATATTTGGAAGGTCGTTTTGGGGGTGCCAGAATGGAGGAGGAGAACGTCAAATGTCTCGTTTTTGTATTCCAAGTATTCGAAGAACTTGAAGCAACTTTTTCGCTCCATCTCGTACCATGTCTGTTGTGCTTGTGAAACTTTTCATTAAGCACTCTCAAAACCTCACGCACACCCAGAACGGGGGGTAATTGTTTAATGGAGGGAATTACAATCTTCCCTTTTCGTACATTAGATGCAATGGTTTAAGTGGGAAATAAACCTTTCAAGTTATCGCTTAGAAGAGGATTACTTTTTAACTATTTGATCCAGCCACACCGCATCAACAGTTTAGTACAATACAAACCCTTCTTAATCGATATATTCTCGTTAAACACAAACCAACACAAAGGATATAAGAATAATTTCAAAACAGATTAATTCAACCTGCATTTCGGTAGCAGTTGCGCCCAGATGCGACATTGATGTCGTACAATCAGATTCAATTAGTTCGTTATGGTTGCCACTTTGCATGGAAAAGCTCCCGGTCATGTATGTTCCCATCCCGACCGCAAAGCCCTCGGGTGGGTCATAAAAACTAACCGACTTTCACTACACAGTCACAAAGCACCGCCAAGTGGTTGTGAAGGTTCGGAAAGTAGAAGGAACACGCCGCTTGGAGGAAAATTAATATTTTGCTTGCTTTAAGCGTACTCCTTCTAGCTTCAAACCTTTCCAATTTTCGTTCTCCCGTTGTCGTTCGCGCTCTATACTAGGGAGGAAACCTTCCACCCTCCTTCCAGTGGATGTCACCACTCACGACACGACAATAGAATAACCAATTTAACTCCAAACAACCCCAAACCCCCACATATGTACACAGCCGGTTACCGTTTAGTTTTTCCAGAAGCGGTTGCTCCGTTTTTTATCCCGCCCCACTCGGGATACAACGGTTTTCGAATTGTTTAATCAACTTTCAACAATTGTGCACCTCTACCATCCACCCCTCAGCACCCCTCCCCCTCCCCCTATCTGTCACACATCTGCCACACCCACCATCTCATTTCATGAATGTGCAAGTACGTTTGTTTGTGAATCGGTTTTCTTAATTCAAATTATTCTGTCATCGCCGCCGAGTTGTGATGATGTTTTTCCATCGGCGCACAAAGAAGTACAAAAACACACACACACACGATTGAGACGTTTGTACACATTTCCCAGCACCGAAAACAATAAAAAATAAATCTTCACAGTAAAGTCAAGTGGAGGAGCAGCAGCATGGTGTTGGAATGAAAAACAAAACCCACTCCAGGGCGCGCTTCACACGAAGGAAATAGATATGGAGTGGAAATCCGTTTCACAAGCATGTGCACCCACCCAGCCATGGATGGGACAGACCTTGCGGGGTCGTTCATTTTGATTTTCAAATCCGATCTGTTCACTTGTTTTGCATGGATGGAGTACCAGCGAACCGAAGGCGAGAGCCGGCAGCAGTAGCAAGTGAGCAAGGAAAAACAAGAAGTGCCTTGGCGTGGGTCCCATTGGCAAGGGTGAAAAGCGCAAACTTCACATTGAGACACACAAAAACACTCCAGAAGCGTACAAAACCCACACACACACGGGACGGAACAAAAACTCAATTTGTCAAAGGAAAATTGAATCGTCACGAAGCTCATGCGAGACACACGAGGTTTGTCACACTGAAGCCTCCGAAAAACGGGTTCATTTTTGCAGTGCTGCGGTATGGACGGCATGGGAAAGGGGAACACACCGAACTGGTTCTGGGTTTCGGGTGGAAAGTAATTTTCTCTTCTTTATTGAACCACAAGAAGCATGGACGAGCTTTTGCTCCGGGATGACCGCGAAAACCGAGAGTGATGTGGAAGGTTTTTTTTTTCGGCTAGAGCGTTCCCGGATGGAAGACTGAAAAATGGATCAAATTTGAAGGTACGTATGTTTGCACACAACGACACGCTGCAGAGTCGTAAAACTCTTCAAAACAGTTTCGCTTCCAGTTGCTCCACAGTCACCTGGCTGCAAGACAAAGTTTCAATCGTCCAAACGTTCACGACGTCCAGGAAGCCCTATCCTCCATCGTGGTACGAAAAATCATTTCAGACACAACCGGACCTTCGGGGGGTAGCTACGAAGTGAAGTTGGTGGGGAAATAAAATCTGATATCGTTTCCAATTGTTTAAACAAACGTCCCGGCGACATTTACCCCGACCAGGGACCAGGGCAAAAGCGTACGATCCCGCAGTGCCACAAGCATCAATCATGGGTAAATGTTATTCAAAATCTGAAAAACCGAAACCCCACAATCACAATCGGCAGGGATGAGGGAAAGATTCCAATAGCTGCTTCCCCGTTGAAAGGATATGTAGTCAGAATCAACGACCCCAAAGCGAAGTACGAAATAAGGGTTAGTAGCAGGGCGCTCGTTCAACGAGACCGAGACAGTTGCCGGCCCATTCTGTGGTTGACAGGGAAAGACAAAACCCAACGTGTTCCAACGGGCGAGCTACTCCTGAACTTCCCGAGCAGCATCCATTGCCCATTGTGCTGCGGATGGAAGCGTCGCTTCAAAGCCGGAAAAATTCGATTTGAGATCTTGTCGATTTGGAATTGTTTTTCGGTGTGTGAGAGAGGGTTGGGTAGAGGATGAGGAGATGTAACACAACGAGAAAGCAAATACACACACACCCACAAGCGCTTATCTTCTGGAACCGGAAGTAACGGTTGTAAAAAGGGAAAACATGTCCACCGTCTGTTTTCCGATGGACAAAATTTGGAGATTTATCATAACGACACACGGGGAGGGAAAATTCGTGCACTATCACTGGAACGGGTTAAGACAGGCAGCAGCATGAGCAAGCACCATGACCAGTATAGCCCAAAAATAATAATGCATGTTCCGGTGTGTATGTATGTTTTCTCGTTTCTCATTTCCGGCGTGACCGGCGAGGCCGACGGTAGCGGCCCGAAAAGCAGCTATCGATTATTCTGATGTGATGGAAGCCGTCGTCGTCAGTCGCTTGTCGGCGCGTCGATGCCATCAGTGCCGAGGTCAAAAGCGTTCGATGACCGATGACTTGCTTGGGCCACCATTTACCCGGCATAACCAGTCCCCGGGAGCATTTTAGAACCGTGCGCCCGTAAGGTCAAAGCATAAATGATGGGCTTTGGGAGTTTCAGTAGCTGATGTTTCGTATCCCATGCGCGATGAGATGATTGATTGTGCCTTTTAAAGATCGAGTGCTTCTAATATTCCTCCCTCCTCCCTGCAACCTTTTGAGTCTGGCTAAATGCTTCATCACATCAGCGCGTTTTACATCACCGACGGATTTGCTTATCGAATTTTTCCTCGCTCTAGCTTTGTCGCTTTCACCGCTCTACGGTGTCACGTCCTATCAAACGGATGGATGGTTTTTTTCCGAAGCCCGAAACAGTCAACAGACAGAAACACCTTTCGTCTACGGTTTCGTCAACCACGCTCCAGTGTCACACTAAGTGGGGCTGCTGGTTTATGAAAAATTCATTTCTCGATTAGATTTATCAAATTTCGTGTGAGAGTGTGTGTATCGCTTCTTAACGTTTACCTTCCGCTCGCCAATCTCCTTGCCCGGGTTGGATTTTCCGCATTTTCCGGTACATAATTTACCCTGCCGTCGACGTGTGCCCGGAGCGGAAGAAGCAATGCGGAAAAGCAGTACAGATTTTCACTCCATTTTCCAGCACACGCTCGCGCTAACGTGCAATGAGCGGCTCCTTCTACCCTTCCCGCCGATACCTTCTAAGGTGCGCCAGAAGGCAGAAAAAAGAATTGAGGCATATATTTCGACTACCACTTATCCTTTATCCCTGCGTGCGCGCTCTTCCCTCTTCGCGATTTCACTCGCCCCGACTGTCTGTGCCCGAGGTCAGCCGATGTAAATTGCCTCATTAATTTTGATTGTTGGTGAAAGATTGGCAAGGCAAATTGGGTTTTGCGCCACCGACGTGTGCAGTGCCGCGGAAGAAAAGCGGGCAAGGACTTGATAGAAGACACACTTTCCACCGTTCTGTCGCTCACCGTTCGTTCCCCTCCCCCCCCCTCCGGATAGCACGTACAACTCTCACGTTGATGATGATGATGATGGAAGACTTTTTAGACATTGTAATATATGATGAAAAATGCCTGTTGTGCTCTCAATTAGTCTATAGTAGATCAACCTGCATTTTGTAGGCCAACATTTACCCCGAAACATAAACAAATGCCTTCCCCCATGCCACGCCTCCACCACCAGCGTGGTATAGTTTTGATGAGTAACGAAAGGATTATTTATGTTCCGCCACCATATCCGACACGGATGTGTGTGTGTGTGTTTGTGTGTCTGTCCCCGTTTCCACCCTGCTACAAAGTAACACTTTGCTGCACCGATGCTCTTCCCTCTTGGTGGCAGCTTCTGCGGCAGTAGTGCAAATGTTGCCCGTTTGTGATGAGTGTATAATTATACCCTCATATCATGACCGTCTTTCGTATGCGAACCGTTTGCAGGCTGGTTGGCTAGCGTTCGCTGTTTTCGTGTGCGCCTGCTTGTTTGCATAATTCCGCCCAGACCGGATGGGTTGAATAATATTCCATCGCGTTTCCACCGCCACCGCGACCAACACCTGCATTTGCGATGCGCCTTCGCTGCTGCATGATCACGATACCATCCCGTAAGGTGGAGAGCTGAGAAGTGGTTAGTTTTATCATGCGATTGCACACAAATATTTGTTCTATCAGTGCGTGCTGGGCTTAGGACGAGGGAGAGGTTTTCAAGCGATGGTAAATGGTACAACGGGCTAAGCTGAGGAAGGAGGAAATGTTCTTCCACCCCTATGACGACAAAGTGTGTCTTGGGCCGTTTGTTGGATTGGAGGCTTAAAAAAGCATTAGCTAAATTGTATTTCGCGCTTTCACTTGCACCTTCACCCACAAAATGGGTCGAATCTTTAAAAGGCCTTAAAGAGTGATTTATTTCCTTTAAAGTGTGGCAATTTTGAGTACAGCGCTTTATTTACGTTCGGTAAAGTTTTCTTGAATGTTTTCGTGAGGGTTTTCTGTTATTTTGAACTGAATAATATAGCTTTAAAACAAAGTAAGAACCAAATGCATTTCCAAAAAATGACAATATTATAATATTTACTTTTGTTCTTTTAGTGATTTAAAACATGATTTTTTTTTCGGACTATTCCTTTATGGTGAATAGATGCAAAAGATAAAATTTCTATCATGTATCACAGAAACCATTTTTTTCTCTTACTTTTTACTTCAGTGCTCTTTGCTACCGTTCAAATGATTAAGTTTAACAACTTGTCAAAGAAAACAATGAGGATGTATTTAATTATTTATTTTCATAGGTCAAGGCAAGTGAAATATTCAAAAGCTTTTAAAACAAATGAAATGTTAAGCTTTGCATTCTGTAACAAAGCTATTTTTCAGATAAAATATGTTTAGTAATTTACACCTGAAAAGCCAATTAGCGAATAAAATAGGTACCTGTACGTTAGCATTAATAATATTTACACTGTATGCAAATCCTTACTTGGAAATACAACAGTACCTCAGCTAACAAAAGAGATTGATTAACACCAGAATTTACAAGCATATTATATGTTTAAGAAGTTCTTTGTCAAGACAAAACCACTTTACAATTTTGGTTTGAGTATTAGTATAAATGAATGAGCCTAATGTTAAATTAATGCAGTCAAACAAAAAGGGTCAAAAGTTCTAGTATTGATTGCATTTAAATCTCTACCTACAAAAACTTTTATTGGTTATATAGTTGAGAGTGAATGTGTCAAAGACGTAACGTTTCATTCTCGAAAAATATATTCTATTTGATACTCCTAGCTCATATTCAAAAATTATATCAAGTTGTTTACGTACAAAGTAATCAACTTGACTTCTAAACAACATTATCTCTTTTTTAACAAAAAAAGACCCATATTTTTGTCATAATATCCACTTAAATACACCCTACGGCTATATTGCACCCTCTACCTTCCATCAACTGCTTCCTCAGTCAAGCGCAGAGCCAATCTAAAATAACGCTACAGACGAATGATATATACCATCCCATGCCATACCACGGCAGCACCAACGGCAGCAGCAGTTCCACCTTCCAGGCACACGGAAACGAGCAAACTAAAACTAATTAGCACTCAAACGAAGCTAGACAGAGGCGAATGAAACCTTCAATTATGCGGTATATGCGAGGTCGGTCGCATACCACCCTCCATCCCATCCGGTCACATCCATTACCCTGCACGCCCTGTACACGCCCAAGCAAACCCGGAAAGCTTCCCAGAGACACGGCCAAATGATACTCAACTGGCCAGGATAAGTTTTCGATTTGCGTGAACGTGTGTGTGTATGTGTGTGTGTGTTCGTTTAAAAGTCTTTCCCCTCCCTCAAATTCCTGCTTCACAATTTCGCAATTCGCAGCAACTGTCCTCGTTATGCGTTGCTTTAATTTCAACTTGCTCACGGCACGGCCGATTCCCTCTGCCAAGCAGCCTTTGCCGCTCACACACACTCTAGCCATTGAGTTTCGTATTTCACCGCAAGGGAAAAGATTTGAAAGAAACCGCCATTTAGAGGATGGAAAAGCAAGAAAAAGTACCCGGTCGCTATTTCCGACCGCCCTGCTCCCTGGGCAGAGGAAACGAGTTGTACTCTTTTAACTTAATTTAAACTCAAAAAGTGTTTAAAAGTTGGCCCCAGAGTGGATTTATCGTTCTCATCGTCGTCTACGGTGCCAATTGTCCGTGCGGCTTGCTTTATCGCAGGGGGATGGGATAGGAGTCCCTCTTCTTTTATGAGATTCGTTGGAATAGTTGTAGGAGTGATCTGATCATAGAAATAAACGGTATACGCTACGTACACGCAGAAGTTCTCGGTTTCTTTTCTGATTCGTCCTAACCGGCTGTATCTTAAAATGTCTTGTCCCATGTTATTCCTGCCAGTTGTGTGTTTCTTCACCCTTCGCCTTACGGCCGACCGCCTTACGGCCGACCGTAGGCACACACACCTACGAGACGACATTTTATCATGCTAGCAACGCGATACTGCTTGCTAGCCGGGGACGATGTCGCGTGTACTGAAACATCCCACGGCTCGGGATAAGAATTGCTCGTTGTTGTGCATCGCTGCTCGCGTACCACATCACACCCACAAGTGTCCAAATAGCTTGTGTATGTGTGCACGGCATGATGTAGGAGCACTTTCTAGAGGCTTTCTTCGTTTCAAGAATTTCTTAACGGTCCCTTCGTTTGCTTTGCCCCGCGTTATCGATGAAAGTTTAAATAAGCGAGCGAAACGATAATAATGCACCCGTGCGCAACTTTTACCTTTCATGCTAGAGCGAAGAAAAGGATTTCCACCTCAAACCCTCCAACCATCTCTAACACAGACTCTTGGAAATTCTTGCTTACCTTAACTTTTGCGCTGGGAAAAGACTTGAAGATTATCTTCGCCGTGGCAACGCTCTGTGCTCAGCTCGCCGTGCGATTCCGTGCGAATAATAGTGCGAAGGATAGTGGGTCACCTATCGTTCCGGTTCGACGACGGCAGGGCTTCTCCTCCTGAAACAAAAACGGAAATGCTGAGATAAGCAACGAGGAAGTATCGACACACAGAGCTACATGTACGCCATTTTATATAGCAGGGATATGTTGAGGACTAAAATTAACTGCAAGAGGCGAGAGTGGCGAGCTTCTAGCTCAAAGATTCGCAATGAGGAGAGACAGAGAGAGGACCGTTGAATTCAAATTAAATTTTCAAATTTCATCTCCAAACTTTTGCCACCATTTTCGCCGTTTATACAGACCACAGACTGATGTGGACTTTTGTGAAGCGTTTGTTCCTTTTCCGGGTATTATCTCCGAACTTTACAGCACTCCAAACGCTGTGAATGACCACTAGCGCCGTTCGACGGTTCCGTTTGAGTGTGGGTAGCGAAAACTACCCATCCAAGACGCGTTCCAACACCACCACGCGTCTTCCACGGCGTGTTTTGCTCCCTCCGCAAGTCTTTAAGTGAACCGTTTATCCACTTTCCTCATTTTCCTCCCAGATCATGTGTGCCCGGCACTGTGCCTTGGTACAGTTAATTTTTCCCTTTTCCACCTCATTTAAAGCGAAGCGAACGGATAATGCGGCCCGTTTGTGTCTGCGGCAGTAGCAGGCAGCGGAAGCATGTGAATTGATAATCACAAGATAGCATTGCAGATGAATGTGACCGGTTTGATAATCGTACGGAACCGCTCCGTCGGCTTAGCAGCAGGATAAGTGGCAATGGCCGGGAACGCGGTGGAACGACAGGGACGGAACTCCAAACTGCTTCCGATTAGCATAGCATGCAGCGTGAAGCACACATAGAAATGGGCTGGCTGGCCTGCAAGAATGCGGTGGTACCGGGGGCAGATGAAACACAAGCCGAGCAAAAGAGTGGTTTAAACAAGAAGCCACTCGGCTCGTAATTTATTCAGCTCTGCTTCTAGCAGCTATCCCTGCACACATGAGTTGCCATGTGTGCTTGAGCAAGATCGTTCCTTGCGCGTCCCTTGCAAAAGGCTTGACCACCGGCAGAGAGAAAGATATGGGCATGAGCTTCACTTCCGCCCCAGTGCTTATCGAACTTTTCCGAGGCCGGAGAGAATCCCTATTCGAAACATTCGCTGCAACAAAGTTCACCGTTCGGATGCATGGGGAGCATTGTGCATGTTTAAAGACGCTAGAAGTTCTTCTTTGAAGGAAGTATATGCAACGTACACCGAAGAACCACGGTAAGAAGCAGAACGACATACCTGAGTGTATGTGTGTGTGTGTGTGTGTCCTCAATGAACATGGGGTAAAGATAAAGCAATCTTCATCTAGAACCCTAAGACAATATCCACTAACACTAGCAGCGTTAGGGTTTTAGTTATCTCAACAAATATCTTAGACATTTTCTTAAATATACCGTCCCGCAACGAACACGCCGGTGTAAGACAGCACTCGGTACATCCTTGCATGTTGTACTACATGAAAGAATCTGTTTTCCGGAGGTTCGCTAAGGCTAAGGCTGTCCTTAAGCCTTGTGTGTGAATTATGTGTGCACAAACGTTCGATTGTGACACTTAGATCGAGGAGTTTAAAACACGACCTGAAAAGTGCTCCAGTCTTCCCAGTGGGAAATTATAGCGTTTAATCGTCGTCTGCAACCGTCGTCTTGCCGGGAGCGTATGAACTGCACACACGACCACATCTGGGCCCTTTTGAAATGACGGCGCTCTAGCACAAACACAACCACCCCACATTCACACCGTACGGACGCATTAAAGCACCCTTTCCGATGGCTTGCACACCAATGGAAGATAATGAGTCGTGAATAATGTGATTCAAAGGCAGACAATATCGTAAAATTATGGTATTATCAGCGTGGGAAGCGTTTGCGTTTGGGGGCGAGTTTTCGCTTCCTTCCTCTTCCCGCTCCATTTCCGCTATTTGCACCCAATTTTCATCGATCCATCTGTGACGGAGGGTGTAATTGATAGTGTGGCTTGGGCCGATTTGTTCAAGTGCATTTAGAATAATAGATTGGAGTAATAATTATTCATAGAATAGAGCTATGATACACACCTGGCTGTGGTTCAGTTTTTTTTCGTTCGCCCCATAAACAGCCTCGAGGGTATCAATTATAATCCAAACGATAATTACATACGTTGGTGAAAGGAATGGTAATGTGTTTGATAGAGTTTAGAATGTTTATTTTCCTCCCATTACCCAATGATGGCTTATGCCTTTGTTAATGATCGTGATGTTTAAATGGCTGCTCAGTTTAATGCATACAATACTTGTTTGTGCTTGAAATTGGTTAATTTTAAGTTATTTACGTGTTTGGAAGCTTTTGGAAAAATGAAACATTGCAGATTCCTGATTAACAGCAAAGATTTTATCTCATCAGATATTTATTAATAATCGTATTCCTAGTTGACAAATCTTCTTTTGGTGATGACGTTATGTGACGGCTGCTAGATTTAGGAAGATTTATACAGCAAAAATCTTTTCCATCAAAAGTAGAGAAAATCCCAGACCAAATACGTTCTTTTCCAGATCCATGCTACGTGATTGCAGCGTTGGGATTCTATTCGAAAAGGGCTCCTCAAAACGAACGCGCGTGGAATCCAAAGAATCTCATAAAATACACACGCAAGCACTCGAGCGCCGGTGCCAAATAGACACATTCAAATACACCCGTAGCTATCACCGAATAGAATGCGGAAAAAACGCGTAAAGGAGACAGAAAAAAAGACAGCAGCAAAAAAGTGTGCCACCGGTAAAAGAAGAGTAAACTATTTAAGTATTTACATTTCAATTTGCTTTTTTCCCACTTTCGGGAATCGTCATTCTGGGAGACGATGCGCCTTTCAACGAGGCGCTCTCCCACGGGATATGGCGGAAACAGCAGCATATCTCACATTTTTCATGTTCCGGTTGCCAACGAACACACACACACACGGTGACACATATCCGGTTTGGCAGGTATTTCCCTGGTCGGTTTCCGGTCGTTTGTTTGGAAGGAAACACGGTTCAGCTTTTCTGCTCCGCTTCTCGAACCGAACAGAAGGTATGAGTGCTCGTCCTATCCATTTCTTATACGCTTCAAAACCAAAACACCCGTTAGAGTTTCCAGCTCTTTAAATTTTCTAACAAAATGTAAGTTTTTTGTAGTTTTTCTCACTTTACCTACGTAACGGAAGAAATGAATGAGAATTCAAATAGGGAGTAGAGCAGCGACGCAAAGAGTTTCCAAAGCTTTTAGACAGTTTCGAGCAAAAAGTTTGAGGGTCAAAAAAACGTTCGGACGCGAGGCAACGTATCCAAGAAAGGTACAGTGTATGTAGATTTCACATTCGGGTTTCACAGTGTGTACGGTTTTTTTTACTTCGTTCCGCTCTTTCATGTTATTTTATTGTCCGTTCCCACACTCTCAAGACCGCCGTACGTAGGAAGCCCACGTGCCAGCGAGCGAGCTCGTTTACGAGTTGGAAAGCAGCAGTACGAGCAATCCAAAAGGAGCGGAAAAAGCACAGGAAATGTGAAGTTCAGCAGCTCTGCAGCATGCCAAACTGAAAGGATATAAATGTGGCACATGATAACGAGGTGCTCGAAAGGATGCGCTAGAGCAGGTGGGTGTTGCCGGTGGTGGTTACAAAAAAAGATTATTGAAACGAAAAAATAACGTTCGTGTGCGGTGGTTTCCATTCAATATCGTTCCATCACGCTCGTATGTACTTGCGGGTCGGTAGAAAGTGTAGCAAATGGAAGAAAGCGATGAAAAAACGAAAAGAGAAGGGAAAGGACACGGAAACGATACTTCCGTCGTGTGGACAAATTGAGAGAGAAATGACATTCTTACTACTACCTCGTTAGAGACACGGCTGAAACACACAAACCACACATGCTACATCGAGAAAATAAAGTGCTTCCTTTGCATGGGAAGCACGACACGACTGGAAAAAGCAGGCGAAAAGGTAAAGGAAAGCACCAAAACACACGCACCGTTTCCTTCTACTCGGCAATGTGTCTTTTCAGCAGGGCAATATGCAGCTTGTTCGGGGAAGTGGGTCACAAAGTTCCGGCATCGAACTGAAAGCAAACTGCCACTTTCACTTCTCTTTCTAGCAGCACCCATTGCAGGAAGAAACGCGAAAGGTGGGAAGATAAATCGAGCATTTAATTGATGCATTATGTGGCTGTTTTGGCAGGGCGATCTGACGTTTGCGTTCGAAAGAGTAACTTTTTGTTACAAAAAACAAAAACTACTAATGCCAATAAGTGAGGGTAAAGCAGTTATTGAAATGCGGAGCAATAGTTTCTGACACAGACGATCGATGGAGACGCATGGTCATTCACCGTTGCATGGAGACGCACGGTCTTTCATCGTGATGGAGGCGCATGGTCATTCGCCTACTGCGTTGTAATCGGAAACGCTGGTGTGTTTGTTGAAGACGGTGTTCTGATGTAATTAAAAAATGTCACGTTGATAACAAATAAACCGTCAACTGTCTCGTAAGTAACATTTTTAACATTTTACGCGGTACAACTTTGGTTTTTATCAATAGTTTTATGATGTATTGTGGTTGAGAATATAAGGCATTTTATGTACTATTGCAAGGGATGTAAAAATCACTTATGAAATTTACGAAAAACAAATTGATTATGAACAGTTTTACAAAAAAAACTGATTGTAATTTGCATTTGTTACACTTTAAACATAAAATTACTATTTTGAATGATGGCTATTTGGGCTCTACAAGAAGGCCTCAAAGACATGATTAAAAACAAACCAGCAATGAGAAAAGTATCGTTCAATGTGATTTATAAGACCAATCTGTTAAATGATTGTATTCTAATTAATGGTGAACTAAACATTTGTTTAATTTACCAGTGTCATTATGTCTCAGTTGTGCTGAAATTAAGTTTATAACAATTATATACTCACAAAAACAATTCCATAGAAACGCAGAAATGGTATTAAAGTCATTTTGAAATATGCATGTCAATATCACCATTTATCAGATAAGAAGCTTACTTTAAGTCGTACAAAGTATTTTTATTAGATATTCTCATACAACAAAACAGACATTACTGTCATGTCTAGAAATCGACTCAAACGATAAAAAACGTAAAACATGCATAGAGAAGTACATCTTCGCAAAATAGAATCCCTTTCCTTTAATAGATTTCAATAACCATTATGACTAGACTTTCCTTTCATTCAAAAGAGATTAAATCCTATAAATATAAGCGCATAATATTTTGAAAATAAAACTCCACACATATGCATACCACTATACAAACGATTATCAAGAAGCAGTGTGCAGATGAAACTCGATAATTTAATAATCTGTACCAGGATTTATGGCTTCATAAAGCGACAGTTCTCAGCAAATTGCCTCCGTCCGAAAGCTTTTCAGCAAGGATTCTTTGTGGTGCCTGAAAAAGGTACCATTCTACGTGTTCAACCCACCCACTCCCCCTTCACTAGCCTCTCGATACCGGTGACCGATGGTTATAATAAAATCGTTCACCCAGCTGTAAGCAGCCGGGATGATTCATTACCATTCCGAATGCAACTGGATTCAATTCCAGTGCTAGACCAGAACATCTACCACAGCTTAAACATGTATGTGTGTGTGTGTGTGTGTGTGTGTGTCCTCTATGGCCTGCAGCGTCGTTCCCGGTTTACGCTATCATTCATCTTTCACTAATTATTTCCGCACTGCAGCAAGTGGAGTGTAAAATTTAACACCTAATGCAATGCTGCCACAAGCTTCGCCCTTTTGCAAACGGCACACCAAGGGGCAAACTTGCTCTACACACACTTTCAGCTCTATTGCACCCCACTGCACTGCTTCCTGTCCTCTGAATGCCCCGTTCACGTCCTCGCAGTGCACAACGCATCCTGAGAGGCTGGGTAAGCGAGAAGGCGTTTGCGAATGAATTGCAAAATGCAGAAATGTGGCCCTGAGGCGATGTAGCTGAGCGGTTTGTGTGAATGTGTGCATGTGTGAGAACATGTTACGCTCCCGGCGGCAAAAGCTTAGCAGCAGGAAAATGAGCTGCATGCGCTCATGGCATGCAGGAATGTAAACTATCGCTGGGAATGCACTGCTGGGAAATATCTTCTCAGCTCAGCTACCGCACATACACACACCCACTCGCACAGACAAACGTTCGCTGGCACTCACACATACTTTATGCTAATACGCACGAGATGGTAACAACATAAACACGAGTTTTTCGCTTGTAAACAAACATTAGCTTTTGCACTCGGTCACCTAGCGCCAGGCCAAAGCGCACACACGGACGCAGGCCGACCGCAACGACGACGGCGACGACGACGACGACGATTGCAGATTGGAATGATGTTCTGCGTGCTTATGATGATGATTATGACGATGAGAATGGAGCCGTTTGTCGATTGGTGAGAGTGCGACTGGGGCGGAAGGCCCAGTGCAAGGGTGTACACCACATTAATGGTTGCCTCTATCTGTGAAGATGAGGACGCTCTGTCACGCTGTGATGTTGATGTTCACCGAAATTGGAATGGACGGCATGGCATGGAACGCTTTCTCTTTCTGACGTTTGCTTTTTGTTCGTGCTGGAGGATGCCTTTCGAAATCTCGGATGCAAAAGCGAAGAAGCGAGAGAGAGAGAGAGAGAGAGAGAGAGCTTCGATCGCCATCATTACAATAATCACAATAATGATAATGATAATAAAATATACATAATTTATCGATATTGAATTGCACACCGACCCCTCGCACTCGGTGGCCTTTGTAAGGGTGGAAAGAGAGCAAGAGAGTGGTCAACCTTTGATTGTGACACGGAAAGAGTGAGAAGAAGCGATGAAGATGACAAAAACCGTTGGTCAGAGCGTTTGATGATAGCCCTTTCTTCTTGGTCAACCGTGCTTGTGCTGCATCCCCGGACGAGGAAATGCGACCGGAACCGATTTACCCGCTTTTGCTCGTTAATAAATTTTCATTTGGAATGTTATTGAAATGTCATCAAAAAACATAAACATCTCTTCTAGGAATGGGCAGAGCGTAAAGGGGGGACGGAAAGCAATTTCGGAAAGGAATCTCGATGACAGTTGAATGTTGAATATTTGCGTTGTTTGACCGTTGGCTATACCCGATGTACAGCAGGCAACAATATAATGTTTCACTGCAAATACTCACAGTCACAAAACAGTCGGTGAGGGTGAGAAAGGCATGATAGGAAATGAAGAATCTCACATTTCACTGTATTCGATTTAGGGACAGCAAAAGAAAGGGATAAACGTTTGTGTACCGAATCACGTCTTTGAGGCCATTCCTTTAGCGTGTTTCGATTCGTCTAAAAAGATCTTCTTTTTATATACATGTTACAGAACAATGAAAAACAGGTTGTATGCTTTTTTATTTCAAGATTACTGCAAAGGTCAACATGGGTGCCCGCTGCTATGTTTGAGCATTTATTTATGATGCACTTCATTTCCTATTAGGGCTTTATCGCCTTCGCGTGTGTGTCCTTCCGGGAACCACTTTCACGTTCCCAATGTAAAAAGCTTGTTTGAAGCTCGACACACAAATCCGATTTCGAAAGCCATCTTGATCCGAAAATAGGCCGGTCCATTTTTCCCGCGACAACGGATACACACATGGTCTATTCGCCCTGTTCGTTTTGCAGCACGAGCAAAGGATTTCCGATAGTGCAAGTTGTTGTATTTTTCCGTTGTTTTTTTTTGCGAAAACCTAACATCCATCAAATCTCTTTTCTCCCGTGTATCACGGGTAGAAATATTACGACCTTTCGTGATGGTCAATTTGCTAACGAAAAGGCAAAGAAAAACAAACACACACGTTCTATCATTCGATCGATTCGTGTTCGCATGGAACGAGATGAACTTTTAAGGCTGTGTGCTTGACACTTTCCGAGTAGACGTAGAAAACTCTTGCCGCGAAACTTTTTCCTTTTTTTTAGCATAAGAATCCACTAAAAGTATCAGGTGCGACAGCGTAGCAAAGTTTAATACGTTCCCTTTCGCATATCGGTGTCGTAAAGTTTTGAGCATCTCACTCACTGGATGAATATAACGTTTCATAATGCAAAAAAGAAAACTCGTTCAACGTTGTAACATGCACCTCTGCCTTTATGGCAGTGTAAAAAGCATGTTTTCATTAGGGATGTTGTAAATTTTGAAAGCCAACCACAAACGTAGACGTTCACCAGTGAAAACCAACCATCGAAAGCACGTGTGTGGTTTCGTCTATCGTGGAAGATTATTTACGACAAGTTCGATCCTTCGAGAAAATGGCGCTGTTCTTACGTTTCTAGTGATAAAAACCACACCCAGACGTTTATGCTACTTTTATGGTTCAGTATCAAATAATTTCCGAATAAAAAATTCTTTTCCAAACAACAAACATCCTTCCACTTCGATTGCGAGAAACAAACAAGCGTGCATGGGCAGCACCGGAAGCTTAGGTGGTAATCAATTATTAAATGCCAATAAAAGTGGATTTTCGATTCAACCACCTACCTATCCGGGTTTATGTGCTGCATATGGATACATTTATTACCCATCCAGGGTTATTACACATAGTACTAGGGGCTAACAGTTTGAAGGTGGTGGTGTGGACTGGATGAAAAACTGATAAACTTTGCAAATATTGATTATACTGCACTCCTCACTGATGAGTTGTTTCACGGTTTAATGAGCTTTTATTATGATTAGCACCAACGCACTTGTTAAATTATCTGAGTTTTGTTTTGTAAACCGATAAAAAGCGGAAAAGTGTATGGAAGGCGTGCCTCGTTTTCAGCAAGCGATAAATTAACCTTCGGGACCAGATTTAACCATTCTCTTCCGACAAGTTCACTGATAACTTAATTACAGCACAACAATCCATCGAACCATCGCAACCGTTCGCTTAAAAAGATGGTGAATGAAAAACGAAGAAAATAAAGCCTCAGTACACCGGTCTGTGTTTCAACCCATCTGTTGTTCGCCATTCTTTAAGCTCGGAGGGCAAACCTTCATTAACAATAGCAACGTTTGTCTTTTTTTTGTATGCTTTGCTTAACCAACGATGAAAATCAGTTTCTCTTACAGACGCTTTACTAGCGATAGCAAGAGAGGAAAAATAAAACTAGCTAGATGATTAACTTTCAATTGTTCTTGTCTGTTACTCTCACCCGTTCACTAAATAACGTAAATTGATTTTTCATCAAACGCGAAAACCAATCTCATCGGGACGGAGCTGTATTGGGGAAAATGTCAGTTTACAATGAAATCTCATTTATTAAGCAATCCTTTGCTTAAAAACCGTCTGTTTTAGAAACTCTATCGCCAGCAGCCTTGACGCAAGACCAATCAAAAGGGAAACAAAGAGCGAACGAGAGACGGAGCATGCCAATAAACGTGTCTGGGATGTGAGCAGCTTCAGTGTGAGGTCGATTTGTTTTCATTTTCCTGCAGCTGGTGAAACGTGAAGCTGCTGCTTACGTGTTCCAGATGGGGTTGGGTTAAAGGGCAAATTCAAATGTGTGTTCTATCAGTTGTGATAAAATATTCATTCGTATCCCCCTTTGCGCGAACACTGTGCGCCCTCTTGTTCGATATGAATGAACCTATTAGCATGATGGAAGGGCATCCTTTTAAAGGGCAAATAAACATATTTTACATTGTAGGGTTTCTCGCATTCAAACGAGAGATTTGCATGAAGATACTAACCCGTTCCTCATTTTCATTAAAATGCTACATTTTTTATTTAATTTCTATTTTTTTATTCGGTAGAAACGGACAGGTCGTATTGCTTTTATTTAATTTCCATTTCAAATATTCTACTGTATTCTTTGCAGAGTTTTTATTGTGTTAATTTGTTCTCGGCATAAATAAAAAAGAACTGTTTCTTTTTCCCTATTTTCGATTTACATTCAATTTTTTAGGTATTATAGCAATACTTCAAATAGCCCTTTGTAATGGGATCTTCGGAAATGATTGGATTTCACGTTTCCATTTATCGAAAAACACACACGCACAAACAAACACCTCACGGACCTCATGAATCATAAATTACGTTCGTACTGGTTAAAGCTGATAATTTTCTGGCAAACTTTTAGCCCGCCTTAATGCCTGTGATCTCTACTTTATCATATCAGCTCGCATAGCACACACCCAACCACTACCACCGGCAACTGCCACTACTGCTACAACTTCCTCCTGTCATCGCTTGTGCGCACGGTTCCGGTTCATCTTTGCTGTATGCGCTTCATTAAACACATTAAATTTCAACTTCTGGTTGGCAATAAATTTAAAGCTGCCCTAAACAAACGGAAATAAAGCCCCCGACCGGTAACGCTGAATGGCAGACAAGCTGAAGGAAGGAGAGGGAAGGAAGGAAGGAAAAAAACGGCCCGAACAGACACACAACATCGCGTGAGATAAACTTTAGCCCTTAAACCGATATGAATGCGTTGTATGAGAGGACGATGCGAACCCCTTAAACACATACACGTGCTACCGGGCGGCCTGCGGACACCCGTCGCCCGGAAAACGTGATGTAAATCAAGAAAATCTGTTGATCCACACACAACTCTTAAGTATACCGGTGTGTAAATGTGTGTCTGTGCGCATATGCGGGCCACGACACATAAAACATGGAAAAGGAGGAAACGATGACGACCTTCGTCACAGGAAAATTCATTGCTTTTTTCCACCTCAATATTTTACAAACCGTTGGAAGAGGCAGGTGAGGACACACTGTCGCACATACACGTGCACACTCACGCTACGTTTAGGACAAACCTTAAGGACTATCCCACCCACTGTCGTGGGGTTGTTCCGCGTCGCCGGCAAAAAGGGTATCAGTCATCCATCTAGGGGATGTGAAGCTTCCCAAAAAAAAAAAAACCGCCAACGGATCGTTAGCCGTCACCTACCACACCCCGACACTGCCGGATGGAAATTGATTCTGATGATAAATTAATCAAATCAAGCACATCCCTTCACCCTACCGGCACTCGGGGTACCCTAGGGAGGGTTAAATATTTTTAAGAAGCGCAACCCACAACCAAAGGACCGACAAAGCGAAGAGATCAATATGATACGGAGCCTCGGGAATAAATCACAATTTTTCTAAGCCGCTTTTCATCATCACGCCCTGATTGCTGACACTTGCAATGTGACGCACGATCAGCAGAATTCAGAGCATGCACCGCATCATCGCCGCATCGCCGCTAAACCCTAACGATGCTGGGGAGGGCTTTAGTTGCAGGGCACAAAAACAGGCGGATTTGATGTGCGTCACGCTTACAAAAGAAGCCGAAACGGGTGTTTTTCACCTTCAAGGTGTGTCGAAAGGTGAGTCGCAGGATTGTTACACGCTACACACAGACTCACGGCAGTCATCTGCTGTTGCTGGCGCTTTTCTACACTCCACGCAAGCGGAATATTGATGCAAGAGCCAGAGCACTTGGGGCGGACGCGAGACACCCGTTTAGCACGCCTGAAGGAAGACATTCCAAGAGGTAATTTGCTGCGCTGCGGTCAGACACAAGGCAAAACTGTAGCGAAAAGGAAAGGAACACACACTCACACACTCAAACAAACCACTGACAGTCAGCTTCTCGATTGTGACGGAACAAAAGAAAATCAAGTCAACAAAGTTGACGCCCCCGATGAGGCCAGGGGGATGCGGTAGGAGGGGCGAGAAACGTTGAGGATTGGTGAAAAATGATGCAACTGTCACGGGCGGTAATATAAATAATGATGTTGAAAAGCGCTGCCGGCTGCCACTTGCCACACTTGTGCTCGTTCGGCAGGAATGTTAAGCGACACGTTGCCAAGCAACCCGACAAAGAAAAATCTCCTTTCCGTATGGACGCCGACTGCTAGGGGTGTGTTGCCTACACAGCAACTTTTTCGATTCATGCAACTACAGGGGACGTCCCTGTCTAATGGAGGTGAGTAAGAGTATTCGGTTTCGGGCTGTTTCGTACTGGGGCGCGATAAATCCTTGGACGCAAAGCGCAAACACCGGCGCACGTCAAGGTATGTAAACAAGCGCTAGCCAGGTTGGTAAGTGGAAGTCAAACGAGAAAAAAGTAACGTCAAAAAACTTGTTACCTAAACGAGGAAACCCATAAACGGTTTCGTAAAGTGCTACTGCACCATTCATTCGCTTGTTAAAAAAAATGGGGAAGACGTTGGAAAGTTTTTCGCGACACCGGTGTGCTCTTGTGCGGCTCCAGAAACACCTCACGCCAACAAATGGATAAAGTTGGGCATCGCTTCCATCGGATGCAGTTGGAGAACAAATTTGTGGCTAGTCTTTCTGATTCTCTCCTTCTCTCTCTCTCCTCACATTCGGCGGTTGCTACGGAGCAACCGATTTTTGATTGGATGGTGACATCTCACAAACATTTTTTTTTAAATCCGGCACGAAGGACCAAAAACCATGTGGAACATTTTTTTTTTATTCTACCAATTCTGTTACGGTAACAAGATACAAATCGGAAGATCGGAAGAAGTGCTAAGGTCCTTGAAGGAACTTACCGTTGCGGAATAATCGTATTCGGTTTATCCCTTGAGCTGATTGTCGGTAGCCAGAGCGTCTTCCATCCAGCGGGCACCCTAAACAACCAGGAGTAAAGGAAAACAAATGAAATTGAATATTAATCAACCTAGCTAAGACAGTCCCTGTCCGTGGGTACCGGGACACATTGGAATGAAAATGCTGCCCCCAGCGGGAGCAGCCTAGCATCTCCCCAGAGCTAGTTTCCGAGTGTTGCTACTCGGCAGTCAGGCTGTTTCGTTCGTTTCGTTGCTCACTTCCGGCCCGTGCAGGGGGCGCAGCGACGCAAAGGTACCGACCAGCGTGTGTCCTTTCCGTATCGTGCCCGGGAAAGCATACATAAATATATTCAAGCCAATGTTATTCATGGGATTTGACTTCATTCTGCCCCTGCTCTGGGGAATGCTCCCGGGCGCGCTCTTCCGTGCTTTAGTTTTCTTATCGAAAAATCACTGCTTTCGTAAGGACGTACTTGTGTAACAGCGGCCATCCCTTACAACGGCGATACACACTTGAGCACAGCCATGAATCCGGGGTGGCCATCGTTGCCGGGAAGCATCAGCGCATCGACCCAAGTACTACCCAACGTGATGTAAATGCTCTATCTGTACTTTCATGCTTCCTCAGGCCTTATATTTTGCTGCTTCTATCTTTGAACTTTTTTTATATAACAATCGCTCTTATCGATCCTTGGTACAGCCAGCCCAGCACTTCGGACCTGGCTATTGGGTTCATAGTCGAACTAATTCTTGAAATGAACCCAGCAATCATTAGCTGTCACCTAGTCACGGTTAAAGCTCCTCTGCCTTAGACAGTGCCATCTTGTTTGCGATAGGACTTCATGTACGCATGGAAAAACAAAAAAAAAATAAGAAGCTAAATAGAAATGGAAAGCCTCTCCCATTCCTCTCACCCCCCCTCCCCCTCCCAAACAAAATAATGTTCTCCAACAACTGCTTTGCCACGCACCCGTAGACTAATAAATAAAATCTAATTCCGTGATTTGTTGTGATAATGAATGCCATCCACTTCCGTTTGCCCGCTGCCACAAGGCTTCCCAGTGCCCCCCATTCGTCTTGCACATAGGGCGCTTTGCACCCGTCTCTAGCCGGCGCCTCCCGTTAGAAGCTGGCCTCCCCATTTGGCGACATAGATTTGCGAAAAGGCGGTAAGGTGAGCCCTTCATCATCATTAAACGGTGATTGTTGGTGCTGGCTGGCCCTCGAACATTCGCCAGCCCGGTTGCCACTGCGGAAAGTCATTCATCAGTACATTCCTATCCGCTGGCTCCATCACTTCTCCACTTCTTCACCTCCTTATGCCACTCCCATTCCCCGGTTTTGCGACGATATCACGACGACGCGTAGGAAAAGCTGTGGCGGGTGGCCTGATGAACTTCGGAAGCCTTGCGCGACACGTACTTTCCGTCACGATGACGACGCACTGCGGACGCAACCCACGTGTGTTTCTGTGTGAGTTGGCTTTTCCACCTTCTACGCCCACCAGCCGACCAACTGATTGCAATTGTCAAATGGCGACAGATCGTGCTCGCCCTCCCATTCGCGGCACTTTGCATATCCTTGACGGATTGTTGTTGGTATGTGTGTGTGTGTGTGTGTGGCTGTGTGTGTACATCTCATCGGTCGCACCCACATCCAGCCAAAGAAAAACAGGAAATTAGGCTTCATCGACGCCGGAGCTGGATGATGAAAATTTGCAAAACATGGCGTGAAAGCCCATCGTTACCGCATTTAACATGCGCAGCCGGTGCACGGTGTGGGCAGATGTTTTGCCGTGGTCGCAGGTCGCCGTACCCCGCACGGTTGATTGCCGCCGCGGAAGCATTATTCAATGTTTGCAGCTAATTATTTTCAATGGATAATCAGATCAGCACTGTGGCGGCTTTCGCATGGGTCCCCGAAATCATTTGATTTCGATGATGATGGAAATGATGGAAAACATATTTCTCTTCTTGCCTTCATGTACATATAAACTGCAATAGACAACTTTCAACGAATTGATAATAAATGGTAATAATTCAAACAAAGTCGTTTAGTGATCTTCTACGATCAGCAATTTGACTTACTTGTAAGTATTGATTATTTTTTTAGATTTACCTTTAACCAATAGTTTGATTAATTTGAATTATATTTTATTTGTTTTCACGCAATTGAATGAAATCAATATCAATGTTAATTTTTTTAATGGTAATGAAAAACTCTCTCTAGGTTAGGAAATAAAAAAACTCGTATTATGTTAACTTGTAAGAAAAAATTCAAGCTTTGCAAAATTTTTATTTCGCGCACTGGGAACATTATTGCTATACAGCTTATAAAGCTGTGTGTTCAATGTGTTGTATTAATGTGTTCCTTATAATAAACGCTGCCATAAGAGCGTTCTTTTTCATTGACCAATGATTTAATTTTCGAATTTCTGAGTGTAATGTCTTCATATCTTTCTTTAATGACCAATAAATTAATGAGAGTATATTTAAATTGCAAAACACAAGCGAAATACAACCTTCAGCTTTTGTTTAGGTATTCCGATGTATTTACGATGTATTCGTGTCTATCGCTGTTGTGATCCTCCAATAAGTTTTATTTATGTGATTCGTACAATATAAAGCAAGTTTGAGTTTGCTTAACAGTAAGGTTACGATACACTGCAGTAGAACCTCACTAGTTGGATCCGTTTTAGTTGGATTACTCGATAAATGGTACCGCAATATTTGGGTTGTTGAATGCAGCGAGGTTGTCACATGAAACAGCATTATGAAAGTGCATGATGCGCTTTTTTGTTTATGTTACAATCAATACGTTATTTGTACCAAATAAACTATGTTTCATGGAAATTCAATCTACATGAGAGTAGTAAAATATACAATTATTTAAAAACTATGCAAAATAAAAACGAACATAAAAATGCAATTCGCATCATAACACATGGCTACTTGGTTTGTTAATGCATAATTTGCATAGCTGTCAAACAACCCAAATATCGAGTTTGAATTCACTCGTCGGGGCGCATTCAAACCCCAATTAGTGAGGTTTAACTGTATTTACTAGTGATTTGATATTCTTTGTGGTGTTATGAGTGTGTAATATATCCACAAAATACATCATTTATCCCATAAACAGAAACCCTTACTTTTTCACCAAGAAAATTATTCTTCGATACAAGAATATTTTGCCCAATTTCATAATTTTATTTAAACGGAAATCCATTAAAGTCGTTACTCTATTTAAGATATGTTTCTTTTTTATTTATGTGTCTCTGTAAATCGTTTCAAATGGTTTTGAACGTTTCGATAGAAAATGTGACAGTTGTCCAAAGACGATAGTAGTAAGATATAAAAAAATAAGAATTATGCAAAAAAGCTAATAGCATAATTAATTTTGCTATCACAGCAAATAACTAAACAGTGAGTGAAACAATTTAATTTTTCTGGGCGCTTTTAATTACTACAAACAACAAACCCGCTCACCAAATTCCTGTATTTATCTTTACCTCGCTTTTCACTCGCTTTTGCACCAAGCTCTTCCATGTTGTTGTTTGTTACAGCTTCCCGGATGCTTTCTGACACGCTTGTTTGATCCTTTTCCGTGTTTTTTCTTCTAATCACTCTAAAAAGAAAGTCTCCGTCCGTCATAATGAATCGAATGTAAACAAAACACTCAACCCAAAGCGGACCCAGTAGAAGCTCAAATTAGCAAAGCTATCTTTCACAACGAAAGGTTACGAATAACAAATACCAAAAAAACATCGACATCTCAACAACAAGCGGGTTGGCGCGCGAAACCCACGGCGGGAAAAGTTCGAAAGCTGTAGGAAATGGTCCGTACGAGCCGTTTTCCGTGTCTCTGTCGTACGTTTAACGATCGTTTTCATTTTAATTAAACCTTCGTGCCAAACGCCAAAACATCTGTCATTCTTTGCACGGCAAAAAAGGGAAGTAGAAAGAGAGAAATAAAGCAAAAGGAACGGCAATCCTTTTGCCTTAAACTCGGAGGTTGGGCAAATTGCACAAAAAAGTGAAAAGGGAACAACGGAGATCTATCGTGCTGTAGCAACTGGGCGCCTCCACTAAACGGTGTACACCGACACACAAACATACAGAGCGACAAAAACAACATTGTTCAAACAGATTAAAAATCAACGAGCGTCATGCTGGCCTGACTGGTATTATCCCTTACCGTGGAGCGTTGGGTTAAAGTGATGGAAGAAGTAAAGGGATGTAATTTCTATGCAGTTCAAGCCGCGTTTTTGTTTTTTTTTGCTATCGTCCTATCGGGCCGGGAGCGGTTATGGAGCGAGTTTTTCGCTGGGTTCTGCTTTTCGATCCAGCTGTGGTTCCAGAGTGTTGGGTGATTTTTTCTCCGTATGTTTCATCACAGTGCTTGGTACTGTTAAGGTACACTTTATGCAGGAGAGAGCGAGTAGACAGCAGACTTGATGCATTGTGTGATGCACGATTATGCCAAGTGCCTGAACACACGCTGAAGCCCTCTTCTGCCTCACAACGATGGAGATTTTTCCATTGAACGTTGCTCTAGTGGAGCCTGTTTTCCTTCTTTCAGCAGGGGCCCATGTCTTTGGCCGTCGTTTTCATCAAACTAATCGAGATTGGATTGCTCCTTGTGCGACAATCGAACAGCCGACCGGTGAACGCTTATTTTTGCACTCTTAACATAACATTTTGAATTTTAAAAGTAAATATTTTGAAACATAATTTTATTACGAAAGTTGCTCGTAATGAGTTTTTAAAACATGTTTTAACTCATTCTGTTGAAAAATTGTGGAAAAATTGGTTAAACAAAACCTTCAAGATTATAACCTAAAATTACCGTTTTTTTAGTGGCAAAGAAGAAGATAGAAAAGAACTCAACTGATAAAAAGAACCATGTAAAGCCATTTTCCAACGTTTCGTTATGCTGACAACACCAACTTGTTCTACGCTTGCCCTTGCATATCAACACAAATCGTCTACCGAGCTGACATTAACCAAACTTTACATTATCCACCTTGTGCTGGAAGCTCCAACCATCTCTGCCTAGGCTTGTGACGTGAGGTGAAATTGAACAAAGTCGCTCTCTTTCCCTCTCAACGAATCGTGACAGCGGATGGCCTCTCAACACATCCATCTCTTTGGCTTGTCTTGTCGGTTCCGCTTTACGTCAAAATCCATCAGCATCAGAGGATCATCGGGAGGCACCTCCCTGCCCAAGTTGTTTCCCTTCCCCGCTTCCTCTCACTCTCACTCACTTCATCAACCATGAAACGACGGAATGGCAGAAGGTTATGCTGAATATTTCCATCGCTGGCGGCCTTCTACATTGCAGGGTCTCTGGCGCCAAACTGTCGAATGTGATTGCAAGAACATCATCACTGCCATGCCTCGGATACAACCAAACGCATGTGGTACAGTTGGTAAGCTTTTCTGCTCTCCTTTTTTTACGACCGAAAGACAGAGAAACATTTTTTTCTTTCATCCTTCCGCTCTTCACTTTTGTTCGTTTTAATTTAGCACCAGCAGTACGAGACGTTTTGGGAAGCTTCAAAGCTTGTGCCGGAACGCTGGGAGTTCGCATTCGAACGTAGATATCTGAGCAGATAGCGATGGCCATAACGACACGAGCCACATTTCAGCTCGTTTATTCGATTTGTTTCGCCCGCAGCCCACAGTGGTTGGTTGGGCCCCTAAACCCATTAAGCTTTCTTCGATCGTTGCTCATCGCTCTGCTTGCCAGGGCGGGCCGGCATCTTGCAGCAGTGCCACCTATCCTATCGCGTTGCCATCCCCGTCACTTGCAATTGAAGGCCATTTTTCATTCGCTCAAAAACCGAAAAAGCTGGCTCGCTTTACACTGCGGGCGCTTTACTCTTCACGAACAGCAAAACCCATTCACAGCCCGGAGACACGTGAAGCCGAGAAAATGGTGGAAAGGTTAAATAAAATGAAACTGAAACGAGCATCCGTTCCGCAGCAAGAACGGTTGGGATTCACCGTTCTGATGCAGTGGTGGAGCGTACCAAAAAAATAATAATATGAAAAAAATGTAGACCGTATACTACCATAACCCCTCGGGCGAACGCTTTCGAATGCTGCAGTCAGCCTTTTACTTCGATCTGTATGCGCGCTCGGCGCAATAAAGTGAACCCTTGGCTGGCGGGACGAGGCGCAGCAGGGCAGCAGGAACACAAATAGCGAATGAATTAAACATTCGAGCACATTTCACTAGCACCAGCAGGAGAAGATTCCGAACCGAGCTTACTTTCCTTTTTTGTACTTGCCGGTCTGACTATTGGCTTCATTGGCTACGACCACTCCGAGCGGTCCGATCCCGGGATACCCCCAATTTGTAGACTGTTTATGATTCCGATGACGATCCGATACGCTTCGTCCTGTTTTCTCTCGCTCTCGCTTCCCTGCACTCCACGTTTTCCCACCACCTTCCGGCTGACTCGTTTGATGGCTTGGTTTTATTAGTATCAAACCGGAAAACGGGAAGGAAGTGGCGAAAGAAAAACTAGTCGGAATTTGTTTCTCATTGCAAACGATTTGCACGAAACTCACAAAAAGAAAACGAGGGGAAGGGGGAGGAGTAAGAAATGTAAGAAAATCTTCTTCTTATAGTCAATAATTTAGCTCATCGCGTTACCTTCCCTTTCCCGGTGTTTAAGTTGCTTCCTCTCGCAGCACTAATCGTCACGGCCCGGGTAAGGGAAACGTTTTATCGCTTGGTTGATCCAAAAGAAGGAGAAAAAAAAACAAGAGAACGCGAGCGACTGCACAAGTGGCTTGAAATAATCATGGAAATCGAACGAAGAAAGGACAGCCTGGTAACGAGCGGCACGATCGCACCGTAAAAGATAACGATCGGCTCATCATTCCGGATCGGAATGTGATGTAACGGATCCGGAGTGTGCGTGAATTTATGATGGCCACACTGTGTTTGCTCTTCTTTTAAAAACAGTGTATTGTAGATATTTTTAATGAAAAAGAAAAAGAACTTCGACACATAAAAGCTTTAGTGCCGCTTTCCTCATGCACTCATGCACACTACTGCCGTACCTCATCCACCTTAAGGCCAGCGTTTAATGTATCGATATAAAACAAACAGAAAGATGTATCTTTCTCTGTGCAGCCCGGGAGAAACGGGGCCCAAAATATTGGCAGCAACTGCAGTGCTGCCAATGCGATTGCTAATTTATTGCCCATTTTTTACTGGGTTGGTAGAAGGGGGAGTGGGGGGAAGGGCGCCAACCCCATGACCTCCCAGTTTGCAGCTATGCTTTGGCGCTTCTGCATCGATGAGTGCGTTATTGCTGCACCTTTTTTTTTGGCTGTGTAAGGAAGAGGAAAATCGGAAAATTCACGAAGAAAGGAGAAAGGTTTTAAGGAGAAAAAAAAAACAATAGTATTGAAAACGCAAACGCACAACGCTGCAATCAGTACACGCAGTAGCGCAGGGGGCTGCACGCGGGGACACGTGAAAAATGCAGAAATAAAATACTGTCACAAAATAACAAAAACCCTCCCCGGTTTGCTGGAATTGTTTTTTAATCGTTTATTACATCAACAGGGACCGCCCGTCCCTTGCCCTCATGTGTGGTGGTAAAACATTAAATGAAAAGCGAAGCGAAGGCAACGGCGCCGAAACAAAAGAAGGCACTGTGGGAAAACACCGGGGTGTTGCAGGAAAAGCGGGGCAATATTTTCACATTCCCTGCATTAATTTGCCATTTCACCGGGACGCAAACGGCCATCCGGAACAAATTCGGTTTTTATTGCCACCAGCCCCGAATAAAACCGGCCGGTGGTGAAGGAAAGGCGAGGAGATGAGTTTTCCGGTGCCCCTTCCAACGCTTTCCATCGGTATGTCAACTTGCCGTGCATACAGGCTCGAGCAGTAGGCACACCTTGGCTCACTTTCATGCACACAAACACACACACACACACACACGCGCACTGGGGGAGAAACATGCGAGCGTGTACAAATATTGTTATGTTATTCATGTTTCCTGAATGTTGTCTCTCCGCCACACCGCCACGGCTCCCAAGCGCCCAGCGAATGTGCTAAGGATAATCCTTATCAAGCGGTACTTCTTACGGTGTTGCCTTCCTGTTTGCCTCCCCCTCTCCCGCACTCCCCCCTAAAACCGATGGTACTTGTTTGGCCGCTTCCGGTGTAAGTGTATGTCTGGTTCATGGGTTGTAATATTTTATCATGTTTTTCCTCCCTTTCCCCAGTAGCTTCCCACAGCAGTTTCATCCGGCTTCATATGATTTCCTTCCACCGCCCGCACAAAGGTGCCATAATCTCGGAACCATGCGGAATGCTGGGGAATGTGTATCTTCTCTGAAAGGTGTACCAGAGCGAACGACCGTAGAATATGACATTGGATGAGGCGCTGAGGCGAGAGCACATTTGACAACGGGCTGTTTAAGTGTGGTGCCATGATTCAAAGCTGACGACTGATCCGAAATATGATGATCGTGTTGCGTTGATGATGCTGATGATTATGCCCGGGTGGGAGGGGAAGGCAGAACGTCCTAAACCAAACCAAATCTCCTCCTGTTGACGAATGCACGGGACGAATGCCGGTAAGCTCTCGAACGACTTCTTCTGCGAAAGCCCGAGCGGTGTATACGGTGCCACCTTCTATTTGCTCTGATAAATGGTTTTTTTCCCTTTGGGGTGTGGGAAGAAGCTGCACCAGACCGGGCAGAAGAATTTAATTTGCGTTATGGTCCGGGCAGTCCGGGAAGATAGACAGAGACAGAACAGGGCGGGCCATAAAACGCAACCTCTACTGACGACGGCAGATAGTCGGTTTTAAATCATATCCAAATTTTCATTGCTTTTAAGATGCTGCAACATTAATTCTGAGCTCTGCACGAAAACAAAATACTTTCGTGGGGGGGGGTGCTCTTTGTTTGTTCAGAGTGGGGGAACAAGCTGCAAAATATGAGTCTGTTGCTGTTGGATGATCTGGCTGGAAAGCCCACATCCAGGAACGCATTAGTACCAAAGCGTTGGCAGTGTGTTGAATGCTGCACGTAATCCCTCAGCTCAGCCGTAGGTTGGGGATAACGTGGAGCTAAACACAAACTTTACCAATCCTTTTTCCGAACGATATCACACACGCAGCAGATTATTCTTGGTTGTATGACTGCTGGAAAGAAAATAAACTATAAGATACTGAAAGCGAACCAAGCGTGCAGGATTACAACGATGTGATCCACGTCGAGCTCGGTGAAGTTGAAATCAATAACAACCACTCGGGATGGGATCAGACCAAGCCCGTTGGCTGGGAAGTTGTGGGAAAGCGAAAAGTGAAGCCAAGAGTGTATAAATCCTTATCGGTGATGTAACACATTCCAGTCTGAATAAAAGTCACACGCGCGGAGAAAATGTTTGATTCCGGATGTGTATCGACAGCAGCAAAAAAAAAATTTGCACGACAAGTTACTACATTGCTGAAGGGATTCAGTGCTCGAAGCAATTGACGGCAGCTTCAGAGTAGTGACGTCCTAAAGGACATCTTTCTCGCCACACACGTAATTCCTTCAAGAGTGCATTTTTATACGTATGATTCTACTTCCCTGCTTCTGGTCCAAAAACTCATAGCAAAAGAATCCAATGGAATGAAGAGAGAAAAAAAATCAAAGATACAACATTGAAGAAATCGAATGAACAAAGTTTGGCGGCGAAAAGATAACTTTGGCCCATTTTCCTCTTACTTCAATCAGCGCTCACCATTCCCAGCACGCTCGTACTACATATGAACGAGATTCGTTCATGAAAAGCTTACGAAGTTTGCGAAGGGTGCTAAAAAGGGGAAAAAAGGTGACTACACACATAACAAAAAAAAAACCGAACGCAAACCGAAAAGCCAATCATCAGGATCCATTCCGTCTGTTTCCGGGATCAGCCGAACACGGCCGCCGAACGCTGACAAATGGAAAAGTTTTACCCTTTTTTCCACTTCACCCTTCCATACGAAACACCCGTGGATGGTACGTTTCGTTCTTTGCGTCATTGCAGAGGATGCAAAAGCGAAAATAGCACCGCCTACCAGTATGGGGAGGAAAGGATTGCTCACGTAATCCTTGTTAATCGTGTGACATTGTTAACGCAGCATCCTACACCAACCCTCGGCACCGGTGTGCCCTTGGTAGCGATCACATATTATCGAGGGTCACCACCAACGCCACCAGCAACGGCAGCATGGAAGCGACAGTAGATGTAGCAGTATCAGTAGTAGTTAGTCTCAGATAAAGCCATTGCTGGGTCTCGACATCGTTAACATCATCACCATTAAGTACCATTAACTATCAACGATCACGACACCGTGTGTACCGGGTGGATGTATACGGTGGAGTAGGTTTTTGCGTTTTTGCTGGATGGTGGATGTCATTAAGGGCGACGTAACAAAATGGAGGCTAATTGAAGCTCGCAAACAAATCCGTCCGGTTACGAGATTGTCCAAACGTTACAAGGGTTTCATCCGTTTCAGAATGAAGAGCGTTGCAGATTGTGCTTGTTTTAAATAGAATATAACATGATAATAATTAAGGTATTGAAAGTTTACACAATGTTTCAAGAAGTATTTAAATATTATGTTGCAAAATATTTATAAAAATCAAAACAGAAAAATAAGTAAATTTTGTGGAATATTGCAAAAAATGCTAAGATTTTTTACAATATTTGATTTATCATTTATTCTATTCAAGCACAAAAGTTAAAAAAAATACTTCAGTTTAGAAATGAAAGACAGGCGTTCTTGACAGATTATAAGAGAATTCTCAAAAAAAATATTCTAATTAAAAAAATATAACAAATATATTTTCTCTACAGCTATGAATGATGAAAATTTTGTCTGAAGCTTACACCGCAATCTATATTAATTGCAGCGTGTAGATGGAAGTGTTACCTTGTAGTTTTGATTTTCATTTGTTTCATCACTTGCACACGATACCTAGTATGTAATTGAAACCCTAACGTGCAACAACTACAATGTAGAGCATACTGTTACTAAGGTAGGTTAAAACCTCTGTTTCTTTTCGGTTAGTACCTTTGCCTAGCTAGGGCCTGTGGTTTACCGCATCAAGGACGACCACAACCAGTACAAGTAAAAGTCATTTGCTCGACAGGAGGAGTCAGTGCTAGACATATTCTAACCCGGTACCGGTAGACTTCCGGTCGTCCTGGTCATTTTACATTTTTCTTCATTTGTTTTTAGAACAGAAAGGACGCAAAGCATCGAGAGAGCAAAGCTTAAGCGAACATGGTCAAGCGGTAAAAAATAATAAGCACAACCGGATGGAGTAAAACGTGCACACTGTAGCTTGTGAGTTCTTAGCTGTAAAGAGAAAGTTACCACAAAACTTCATTCACCGGCAGTGCCTTCGACAGTAAGCCCGTCATCGTCAACGCACCAGGAAGACTGGTCTGGGCTCACTTCCCGGTGTGTCCTACAGCCAGAACAGCGGGACGCTTTTCCCTGCGCGTGTGTTTACTTTCCGTCCGATTTCCGTTTATGAATATTCATCGTCACCGCACAATCGCCATCCCTCCGGATTTCGGACTCCTCTTCCGATGACAAACGGAAACCCGGCTACGGGAAGGAATATGGAAAAGGATCCATCTAATGGACCATTCCCTCCACCGGCCTGCCACTGCCCACCAGATGGGATGGTAATGCTGCGGGTGGATGCTGTGTGGGCATGAAATTTCGAACCGAAGAAAATAGTCAGCTCCAGCTCCCATCAGCGAGAAACTTCATTCATCCTTTTCTTTCTTCATTTCTGCCATCCCTTATAGTTTGCACCCACTCAAGGATGAAAGGTTACACAGATCGAGTACCGAGCGGGAAAAGCCAGCCGTGTGCCCCAGGAAAATCTTGCAGGCGGGATTGCCAATAGCAAATGATAATGGTAATTGATATGGCATTTCCGTTGGCATTTGTGGTCGGGCCAAGGTGTTAGAATGGTGACTACAATCCAAGTAGGAGCGGCAGCAGCAGCAGCAGCAGCAGCACAGGATGGTGAAACGGCTCAATTCATTCGACGTCTACTCAGCGCTCGTGCCACTTCGTTAGGCAAGCTTCCGAGTACGCCTAAATGTAGGCAATGGCAAGATGGGTTTTGCGTTGGGATTTGCGTACCGAATGGGAAATTAATTCCCTTTCTTATCATGGGCCTTCTCCCCGCGGAGGCTCTCATTTGCGTGGCCATCATTGGCCTTTTTAGGCTACCCACGCCGCTCAACGTGGCGTCTTGCTGGGGCATTCATTGGATTCGAAGCATTTGGGTTGAGTTGCTGCTGCTTACGGTTTAATCTCATTTTCCATCACAGTCACAGTAGTGTGTAACCGTGCATAGAAAAATCACGACACAGCAATTCCTGGCATGCGTCATTTCCCTTGCTCACTCTCTTTTCACGTCAGTTTGCAATCAGTTTAATCAGGACGAAAAGCTGTCGCCAAAAGCGCCAAATCAATCCATTTTCTGCCATACTCTGACACTCGCGTACGAAACAGACAAAACAAGTGACAGGCAATCAATCGGAAAATGTGGAGTTCTTTTTTTTTTGGCGGGTATGCATCCGTATCCGGGACGGGTTAAGCTCACGTTCGCACAGCAGCCATCGAGGGCGTATATTATTCACGAATGCGCACCGTACCAGCGGGAAGAGCGGAACGGCTGAAGCGCATAGTAATTTTGCCGTCGGTTTAAATTACTAAATTTACAAAATGGCAAACGCAGACAAACACAAACACGCTGTGCTGATGGAGCCAATAATATTTGTGCCAGCTGCGCTCGTTCCACATTCCCCCAGTTACCGACACCATGCGCCGGGATGCAGCATCAGCATCGGCAGCAGTAATATGCCAAATTGAATTATACCAGCCAGTGAATAGAAGCGATTGATCGGTAATAAATGGGTTTCGAAGCTTGGAACGATAATATCATTAACGATGCACCATTCCCAGCGTTCAAACGGCCTTGTTCACAAGCACGCTTCCCTTCTCCGTGTGTACCGGCTTGCTATCTGCCTGATACTATTTAGCAATTTATTTTACAAGCCTTTCCCCAACCCCCCCAGCGAACCTTATCAGATAGGCAGGACTGCTGCAGAATGTATGCTTCATACGCACCATTCGGACTGTTAACTAGGCTTAATACAATTATTAACAACACATTCATTCCGCTGAATGTGACATAATTATCGTTCTAAAGAGAGACAGCAGCCCGGAGGCTGCAGGGAACATGATACTGACATGAAACATTCTACCGCTACGCCGCTACGTTTGGACAAATAATATTTAAAAAAACCAGGTCACATGAAACGAAATTAAACCGCTGGGAGTGTAAACGCCATGGGAAAAGGTAGACGCTTATGAAAAATAAAATTCTAGCTCCAGACCCCAAACAAGAACACTTTGGCCAGGCAATAGAAGACGCACCCGATGGTATCGTGTTGCATGCAGATGTGATGTTGTTGAAATAATTTCCCCATTTTCTAAGCACACACACCTTTGGAGACGTGGGAAAACATTATTATGCGCTGCACGTAAGCGTACACGGTCCGCAAAAAAAAAAACCCGAACACAAGAAAGAATATTCACCTAGCATCATCGTTCTAAGCGCCTAAATGTAGGCAATGAGACCCGTTCCAAGAAAATCCTTCGCTTTTTATTAATACCGCAACGACGCTACCGAAAAAAGAGAAACGCACACATCTCGACTTTATCTTTCATGTGTGCCCGGTGCAGAAAAGGTGCGAGGGGATGGCATTAGGCGAAAGTGTTGTGTTAACACGATCACCTCCCACTAAATCCTCGCTAAGCTCACGCACATGGCAGCTCGGGGAGATGGTGCTTTGGGGCCTCCCACTACCTGTGCGGCGAGAAATCGCTCTAGCATTCTAGTGGCAGCGCTGGGAAACAAGAAGCCGCTAATGAGGAGCGAACGAAGATGGAAAAATCCCGTGGGATCCCCGTCAAAGCGAAGCCGTACTGAGAAGAACCGTGAGGAGGGAAAAAAAACCCGAGGAAAAAAAGCTCCGAGGGATTACACGAGTAAAATGCCCGGTAATCCTGTAATTCTCCGACATCCGGTGTTTTCCGGCAGGGTTTGCTCTCATTGGCAGGGAGGAGGGGCTCTTTACTCTTGGACAGGGATACGTGCTGCTTGCAAACGCTGAACACCTTTATCATGCCCGCTGTGTACGGTTGAGGTTAATTTTTCAAAACCACCGGAAATCAGAGAAAGGGCTCTATTTTTATTCTGAAACATTTGAGTTGTTTTAAAAGAAAGTCATTTCATTGCTTTTTCACAATCAACAACTTCTCAAGAACTGGACCGCTACTACTAGCGTTGGTATTGCTGAGCTACAGCAGAAGACGTACGTCCTTGCACACAAACACGTTTATGATTTATTTTAACGTCTTGGAAAACGGTGATTCAGGAAGATTTTACATCGCTTCTCGCTCTCATCGGAAAAGGCCATTTTTCACTATTGTGTTGCATGCAAAGTACGGGGACACACGTAAAGTATGAAAACAGGGCACAGTGTTACGCACAGCACCTCCGTAAAATAGACGGACATAAGAGATTGAAACTAGAGTTTTTTTCATTATTATCTTGATCATTATTTTAGAGCTTGAATTTTCTGTTACAATTTTGAATTTCTTTGAACATCCTTTATGTGCGTTCAATAACTGATAAAAATGTGTTTTTTTCTTGTATACTTTTAAATTCAATGAGTTTAAATCAAGCTTAATACTCAATATATTTTTTCACGTTTTGATATTTTTATCATTCTATATCTTTTCACTAAAAAGTTTCAATTAAAGCAAATAATTACATGATCGAAGCAATCATCAGCAATCAATTAAAGGCCGTCACTACGGAAATAAAAAGGAACATTACTAGATTGTTTTTTTTCATTGAGATTTATAATTCATACTTCGTTGTCTCATCACCTGATAAATATTTGCAAGTAAAGCTTTGGGCACATATTAAGAATTCAACCATTTTAGAACAAATTTAGCTCAAAGCTATAATGTCCACCTTCGAGCCACCGTGCAGCGTCGTCGATGTTAGACTTTCTTCAGAAACTCCATTTTTCCATTCCTTCCAAGATGATGTGTTGCTTTTTCGATGTAATGTGAGGTTTTTGGATAACCCATTCACTCTCTAGCCAGAGCCAGTGCGGCACGGCGAGAAGCAACAAAACCTGCAAACATCATTCTTCTCATGTTCGTGTTTCTGCACCATCATCATCATCATCATCGAAGCCGCTAAGCAAACACTGGTACATGCCGGGTAAGGGCAAACCCATGGAGCATGGAAAAGCTCCCGTTGTCGTGAATATTGGAGATTTATATCGAACAAATCCCGAAAATGAATGTGATTTTAATTTCAGATAAAAGCCTCTGCGACACACCGACGGTTCGAAGCGTCGTATGAAGCTCGAAAAGGATATCCTTAGCACCTAAAGGACCCGCACCAACACATTTCAGCCAACAGACAGCCAACAACGTCTTTAGAGAGCGATCCTTACCCGGGGCCCGATTTATCGTGACGATAATCTAATATTGTGGCTATTTTTTCCTCCGCATCTTTTGGGTGACAACCTTCCACCAAAAAAAAAAAAACTGAAAGGTGTCCCTTCCTTCATGTTCGATCCGTGTTGCTTTCCCCCACGCTCAGGGTGTCAAATTTGCATGCATTATTTCAAGAGCCGCGCACTGGACGTACGATTCCAAAGAGAGAAAGAGAAAAGTTCCGTGCTGCAATTTTCTCCCCGCCGGTTGAGTTTTATGTTTCGCTGTGATGCATTGCAGATCCTGATGGCGGTGTGTTCTTATCGCAAGACAACGCCGAACCGTTCGTTTCATGTTTTTTTTCCCACGCGTAAATCGATACCACACCACCTCGGCCGATTGCTTCCTCTGCCCGGGGAACAATAAACAAACTTCCGAGCGCATGAGTTATCATGACTGTTTTTTTGTTCTTGCAACACAGTGAACGACACTTTACTCACCATTGACTTTACGCGGTTGTGGCTGTTTGCCGGAGGTAGCAGCAGCATCTCGATTGGCATCTCTTTTGCCCCTTGCGCTCGATACCACTTAATCGAAGCCATGAGTTTTATGAAGGGCATCCTTTTTTTTTGCGCGCCCTTTCCATCCCCTAGTGCTTTTATGCAATCAGCCCCAAGATTGAGAAGTGTAGGAGTTATGATTTTTGGCATATTTGAAAATATCTCGAAATGTGAATGCTGGTCATGATGATTGGAGACTGGAGAAAACGTGACGATGAATAACAGCTTCGTGTTTTTTTTTGTCGGTTCGATTCGAACCTGCTTGCAATGCAATCATATAAAAACTGGAGTACAACATATGTGATACACACCCCTACAGGGAAACACAGAGAGAAGCGACACGCACAACGTACGATTGCCATATGGTGATTTTGATTGCTTTGGAATATTGCATCACGGGATAAAGCACATTCATACTTGCCCCGTCCTGCCACCAATAAATACGTACGAGTGGTGGCATTGCAGCTGTGCCTTTTTTTAGGCATTGCATCCGTGCATTTCAGAAAAACAATGCAGCAGAGGCACACTCACCCAAACGCAAGGCAGTAAGCTTTCCAATGACGGTTTTGTGTGTTATGGCATTTTGTATGAATAGTAGAGTAGGAAACCCGTCAGGAAGTGAAAAGAGTAGGTGCTTAATTGACTTCTGGAATGTTGGCAGGATCTAGCAGCGACGACTGAAGCCTACGTGAAGAAGGTGGGCGGGTGGGAAACAATGCATGATGCAAGCACGCAACAAGACGTCTGCATCACCATAGACCACATCGTTTACAGCGCATTCTAACCGACTGCGGTACACCCCGTGCACGGAAACAACAAAGAGTGTGGTCTGTATGGTTCTGTATGTGTATGTGTTCACCCACTTAGGTCCAAGGTCCAAGTCCGGCCCGGTGTGCTCAACATGAATGCTACTATTTTCGCTTTCTTCATCCTTTCCCCGCAATTGTTAACCACATTTTGCCCTCCCGCCGCACCGTGCTGTACGAAGCGAAACAATACAACTTGCATTATGCTTACCGCATTTGTGGAGGGCTTGCGTTGTGGACCGACTTCCGTCCAGAGGGCGAGGTCAAGCCGGCGGTGAGGTTCATTCTGTTACAACAATATTTCATTATTTCACTCTGGATGTGGCATTGTGTGAGTGTACGTGTGTTGGTGCATGAGGTGCAAAGAAAAGACGGAGAAGTGCAGAGGTGCAGTTTAGCAGACGAAGGTTGTGCTTTTGTAGCAGATTTTCATTTTTAGTTCTGTGGAAGGACATCAACGGGCAGCTGATGGGATGGGAAAGAGAAGGATGCTCTAAAATGATTAATTTAAAGGGTAGCTAAAACGATGTCAAGCTCACAGCAAATATGTATTGCGAAAGTTAATAAAAGACATGCCCGATTCGACTGTTTTTTTTTTGCAAAAACGTAATAAAATAATTCAAAAGATTATCAACAAATGAAGAGTCGACTAAGGTTTTTAAAAATATAATTTGTGTATACGACATATTAACACACTAATTAACTATGATTATATTTTATAAAATATATGATAAATAGACATTCCGAAAGAATCTAAAGTTACGGACACAAAATTTGATTGTTTTTATTTATATTGTGTGGTAAAACTTTCAATTTAATTTTCTCCTTTAAGGTGGAAGCCTAGCGTGAAAGTGGTATGCAGTTATATTAAAATAAAATTTCTGGGGCCCATATAGAAACTGGATCGTCTATCATTACACGACCAGGCTACTCCATGGAATGCTAATGGCCTTCCCATCTGGAATGTTATTGATAATCATCGTGCTTGAGCAATGAAAGAGATTAAGTGATTTTACACGTAAACTTAAAATAATTTTGTAGAAGTGCATTAAATATTGAGTTGAAATTAAAACTCAGATTCAAGTTTGTCGTCAACAATGACAATAATTTCGTGTTGCGTTTGCGACCTACTAAACGGAATTTCTTTATTTCATTATGTCATCTTCATTACTGCAACATTGGAAGGTGCGATAGAACTAGCCGTTATGGGTCATTAGCCTTATTACATGTTAAAATTAAGATTTGTTTATTTGACACCGCAACCGATACCGATCCGATCTGTCCATTTCAATATCTTGCTTGTTGCATCTGACTACTGATTTGCTGATTTCAGAAAACTCAGTCTGTGGCAGTAACATCGTCAAATACTTGTTGTAAAGCACATTGAACTTTTTTTTTGAAAAACTGATATATACTTGTTATATTTTATAGTCTATAAATCCATCAGTTTAAAGAAGACTACAGCATTCATGTTCTTTTCTCTTATATATAGAACGTTTTCTGCGGTTTAGCTTCTCCCAGGATTTTCACATTTACATTCCCCAAGTTCCATTCGCCGCCCAAAAGTCCTCATTCTTTATGAGGTTACAATCAACCTCAATTGCTAAACTGCAAACGGAAGAACACATGCAGCGAGTCCTTTATCCTGCCTTACGTTCAGCGTTCTGCCCAGCTGTTTTGACTTTCGTTGCAACGATGAGGGCGGATAAACCATTCCTAAGGCTACCAAATCCCATTCCTTCAGGCTGATGCGACTTGAACGTAAATGTAAACTTACGCCTGTTTACTTTCCCCTCGCCATCACCAACGGTTTACAATGCCCTTCATCACAGGGTCACCGTTTCCGGATATAGAATGCGGCTCACAGCGTTAGTACACGCTAGCTCTCGTGTGCAGTTGCCTTCTAGCAACCACAAAAAAGAAGCCAGTGCTCCACGTTAGCACAGAAGCGACGCCACCGTGCGGGTCCGCGACGCAAAGAGTAAGGTTATTTTCTCATTTTAACCACCAAATGCCACAACAGGCCCACAACCGAGACACACAATGCGGGATACTTGCCTCTTCTTCCGGTGGCGTGTTTTGTAACGATGTGGTAGAATACGGGTCTGGTTACTGCACCATGCGAGTACGGTCCCCATCCAGTTGACGGGCTGTGCCACGGCAGACGAATTGCAGAGCCGCTGTGTGTTGCATAGAAAGGAGAATTACGTTTTACCCTCTCTGCACACGATCCCCTCCTCCGTACCGCTTGGTACGCCCGTATCCTTCCGCAGCAAAAATGTCACGTAAGCGCGTGTGCATGATGCAAAAACTGCTAATCTCATCGGAAAATGCAGGGCCGAGCGTACGGGTGGGCGTGTGTGCTTGCAGCCACTGGCACACCGACTGTCGCACCAGTGCACTATCGCAGCCCGACGGTTGCAGTCAATTGCAGGTCGTTAGAGGTCGGCTGAGCTTTCAATCCTGCCCGCACCTGCATTTGCATGTACTCCGATTAAGCTCGCGTACGTTTCGCGCTGCCCTTTTTAAACCTGCGCCCGATTTACATATCAATGGATCTCGATTTTTTTCTCCCACCAGAGCCGGGGGAGGACCGGCGAGTGTACTGATTCCAATCAGGATCAGTGCCAGCCTCGGTAAAACGCAAAGACCTCGCGAGTCAAAAACCTCTTAACTTTAGGCACAGCAAAACCCCCATTCCCGGGGTAACTCTCTTCGGAAGCAATTAACTGCTCAACCTCTTTTGTCCGCAAGGCTCTATCTCGCTCGACTTAATTCCGCCATCAACGCTCCGGTCCGGTACAATAACTTGTTAAGCCTATCGCAACTTTTACATTTTACGTGCAACTGCATGCGCCTGAAGTAAGGCCGAAACGAACGAACTAGCCCTTTCCCAGAATTTTCTGTTTCTGGTCTGGTGTGAATGGAAGGGTAAGTGACAATTATACCTGTGACATGGTTGCAAAATTGCAACTCAAACCGCCCATCCAGGACGCTCTCTTTCGTGGCCGCGCTGTGATGGATTTGTGGTGAAGCACACAAACGCATCAAAAGCATTGCACTTCCCGTTTGATGGTGCGGTTGCCTCGTTGATTTTCCGAAATTACAGCTGACTGTCGGTTTTGGGTATTGGGACCTGGTTGAAGAAAAGGAACAGAGCAAAAAAAACAGAAACGAAGTGAAAATTTAAATACATACACGCACGGCTATGCAATGACGAAATACGGTTACAACACTAGTAGTTTGTGGTAAGGAAGGTAGTGCACGCGAATAATGTAGTCGGAAGAATGGGGCGAAGTTCACTCAGATGGTAATGGGGCATGTTCTATACGGTGGCAGAAAGTTTGCATATAAAAGTGGTTTTGAGCTCGCCAAACTGTGGAGAGGTCCTTACATGGGCAAAGGGCGACTTAATTGTAGGTTATGGTTTATCGAGTGTTTCAACGAGCCATGTAATTAACTAGTTCTCTCAGAACGGGAGTAGGCATAGTGGCTTCATCATTTGGAATTGCCTACTACAAACTAATAGTCGGCTCCTTTCCCTGGTGGTATGGACATTGAGTTGAAGAGCTTAGACATGAAGGAAATCGTTGTAGGAATCTATTGCCCATGACAAACTTAGATTATAGGATATCTTGTACTAAACAAAACCATGAATTAATTTTTTTAATCAAATCGATTACAAACAACTAAATGACCTAAACCTTAATGTTTAATAAATTTGTTATATGCTTCCAGGAATCTAATGGTAAATTTGTTTTGAGTTCAACTAGCAAAATATTGACCAGGATACTGTGATACATAAATTTTAAATTATTTTCCCTAAGCAGGATTTATACTGCCGGACACATAAAATTTGTTTCTTTTCTTCATAAGAAATTATTTACTATCATTTCTAAACTTTTCTGAATCTATGTTAATTTCAAAAATCACTTTTTTGATATTCTTTAGTAGTTAAGTGATTGAAGTCTAGCTTGGTGGTGCAAAAGGATTTCAATTGTACCAGCATGCTTTACTTTTCCAAAACGTCTCTTTACTAAACTGGATTAAAAATTGAGTATAAGAAATCAATAATTTTTTTATAAAAAATCTTTTTAGTTAACCAATCTTACCAGTTCAATGTTCTCTCTATTAGTTATTGAAGGTAGAATGTAATATTCCACGGTTTTCAGTTCGTAGTTTAAAAAATCTGGCATGAAATGATTAGCTGATTATTTTTACTATTTCCAACAATTTAATTTTTTGTTAATATTTTTTTAAGAAATTATCTGAACTCAATAAAATACTTTTCATGTACATGTTGTATTAAAATCACTCTGTTAGAATACATAAGATTTACATTTAAAAAAAAGAGAACATACCCTATTATTTCAATCTCTCCTCCATTCAACACTGAGGAAAATAGACCTTATTGAAATCAAAATTGCATTAAGAAATTGCAAAACCATCCCGTCCCAGGAACGAACCAAAGGCAAAGTCTAGCAAATTATACTTTACGCTCACTTCGCTACATCTCATCACTATCACACGATTGTCGCAGCGGCAAATTAAAAGAAATCACAACCCGCAATGCAGACACGACCGTTCTACAGTTGCATTTGCCGATTTCCTCTTCCCATCGACCCGAAACGGACGACTGAAACAGTGTTGGATGTTTGGGTTTCGCCTAATCTCTAATTTGAATAGCCCAAGCGACGCCGGAGGGACGCGGTGCATGGTAAAACAAACACCATTCGTTTCCCAGCGTCGCGCGAATAGCTCCAAAATAGACTCAGACGATAGTGGAAAAAGAATAAAGTTCCATTTTCCACTTTATACCCAAATCCTTCGTCTCCTTCCTCTCCTCTTCTACATTGGGTTTGTTTGAAATGAAGCTAAAGAGAATAAAAGTAAGGTTCAACAATTTTCTCTTCCGATGTGTGTTCATTTTGTTTTCCACTTGCAAGCCCCCGAACGAGCAGCGTCGAGTTTCGTGACCGTTGGCGTGAGCCTTAGAGGATGGTGGCGTCTTTTTTTCCTCCCTTGTTAATGCATCCTAGCTACGTCAGCCATTCCTCGTCTATAATTTGGTAATATTTATTTGGCCTCGTCATTCGACCGTGGCGAGTTTTCCACGCTTTTCCACGCAGCCAAACGGTCGGTTCCCTTGAACCGGGTGGAAGAACACACCGAACAGGATATTCTTTTATTTTCTTTTATTCACTCGCGCACACTCTCTCCCCGAGCGTCAGTCACGCAGAACATTATAGTCTGGCATGCTGCTCCCCACCGGCAGTCCGAGGGGTAGCGCGAGTTCACGATCACGGTTATTTCATTTTTGTCATAATGACGTTTTTTTTCTTTATTTTCCTCTTAGGTCACACTCCCGGGAGCAACGCTCTGGGACGCTTTTTTGCTCTCTGCTTGCAGCCGAGCCGGGCACGAAACCGTTCCGCTTTCTTCTTCAGCTGCCGGTTTCTTCTAATTTAGAGCATGATTTTCCAGTTCACCTCCCCCTTTGGGGACCTCGGTCATAGTATAGTTCCGCTGCGGCTGTTCTATGTTTGCTACATAATCACGTAATTCCTTCCGCTTGGGCCAGTAAACAACATTAGCGTAATGAGAATTGTTAGCAAAGCGCACGGTCTGGCACTGTATATTATGCTCTTGCTGTTTCACCATTCACCGTGCCTTATTTCGGTTAGTTTGAGAATTGAAATTTTTGGGAGCCTTTTGACCGCCCCACTCCAAAAGTAATTGGTGGTGTGGTCTAGGAAAATTAACTTCCACAACAGAGAGGGTCTCTAGGACATTTCTCGATTCTCAACATTGACCATTAAAGTAGTAAGTGTATTTTTCTGCAACCCTCAAACATACCATTCTTCGTCACGTGAAACGCCCCGACCAAAGAGATGCGTCATCACCCAATGCCACAGAGCACTCTTCCGTTGGCCACTCTTTGCTTCTCCCAAATAGGGACACTTTCTGTATAAAATTTCCTTTTTCGCCAAGCACCGCTTCGTACCGGTTTTCCACCACAAGCAAACACACACACAGTGCACACTGCTTGGGATCTTTAATTAATTGCTTCTCAATTAAATTTAATTTCACACCGGTACGCGACCGTGTCAACTAATGGTGAGGAACGGAAGATCGCACCTCGCGGACCAAGCACGGCAGACTGCACAGTACGAAGCACCAACCCGAGCCAGCAGCAAAAGAACAGCGTCCAAAGTGAAATTATACGGTTATTGAGATCGAAAGTTCAGGAAAGTGTACCGGGCAGAGACCATCGTCATCGTCGTCCAAAGTGCACCGTCCCGTCACCGACCGAGGCACGTTTGCCAAACGAGCACAGTCGAACATAATAATTCTACCTTGCAGGATATGTCCTCCGGAGAACCTTCCCCGTTTGAGTGCTGCATTTGTGGCTGCATTTTCAGGTGGCATTTTCAAGCTTTCAGAAGAGGGACTTCTTTTACGGGAACGTACGGCGTTCGTCGAAAGTGTTCGGCGCGGTTTCTCGGCTCGCCGATTACGGGAACGATGGTGCAGAAAATTGGCATCGACTTCTCTTCCCGCACTGCACAAGTAAAATTTCCCATTTTCGCCAAAGACTTTGCACTAAATGTATGTTTTGGTGCCGCTTGCCAAGAGCTGGCTGGTTCGGCCGAACCTCAAACGGAGCCTGAAATGCAGGAAGGATATAAAGCCGCAGTGTACATCACTAAATCAACAATCATATCCTTCCAAATTGCGATGCACTCTAATGTATGAGCGGTAAAGCATCTCACCTAGCACACCTTTACCACAAACCGTGGGGAGATGGAGGGTAATGGAGAAGTACTGAAATGAAATAATGGCCACGTGGTGAGGGCGAGCATTTCAAAACGTGCCAACAAAACCCGCCCGTGCCATCGACTCACAGGTGATCCACCGAAAAGGATCAGGTTCGAGCTTCTACACCATGCGGCTTGCTGCTCTTTCGAACTGAACGCTCGACCCGCAACCGGGACCAGAAGCTGCAGGCTGTCAATATGTCAAGAAGGACGTTTGCTCCGTTGCCACCACACCGTAGCAACCTGCTCGAACCGACTCCCGAGCGCATTCTCAATCGACAAATGATAGCGTCTGCATTTCTCGGGGCCACACCAGCCAGTGTCGGTGATTAATCATTTATTCAACGAAAGATCACTTCCGAAAATTATCCACCCAACCCCTCCCCCACACTTCCCCGGGGACAAGTGATTACTAATGGCGAAAGCAGGACAAAGCGTATAGACATTCTGGTTTCACCTGGTGATGCAGCGACTCTTGCTTGGTGTTATTCCTAGGTTCGGTTGTTTGTCATTCATTCTGACACACGGATAAACTCGATCCCTGCCGGTGGACCGGGTGCCGAGCACGCTCTGACAATCGCTTTCCACCGTTACCGCTACCGAGGGGGGGTAACAGATGAGTACATTCGCTTCTTGTTTGGTTTTAATAGATCCCTTTGGATGCTACAATCATAATTCATTTTCTCGCTGGTCACTTTCGAAAATTAGTTTGCAACTCGGATCATGTTAATTAGCTCCCTTTGTCTTCCCCGCTGGTATCCGTTTGCAGCCTTTTCCAAGTAAGTTCTGGTAACTGGTCCAACATTTTCCCACAAGTCAACTGTCAATTGCATCCCGAGAGAGATGATAAATTTAAGGGTGTATTTTTCACTGTGTATCGGTTTTTTTTTCGTTTCTCCTTCCGACCACCTTCCGACAAATAACTTCGTGGGACTTCATTTCCCCATGGTAGTGCAGCTTGCCAACTTGCCGAGTGACAGCGTGCGCCATCCTGAACTGGCAGCAGTCTCCTCCGGACGTAGTACCGCAGTCGGGCAGTTTCATTTTCACGTGTCAACGAACAAACTCATCAAGCGGCCAGTCTACTCAGCTTTTTTGCCGAGTAGTTTTGTTTCAAGCCCAACCGAATGGCACCAATCCTCCGTCCGGTGCAATCAAACCACTGTTTGGGACGGGGAAACCTACGAAGGGGAGAAAGTGACACCGGCCACTGTTGTGGTTGGTTTTGTGTGCTTTCGCGTTCCATTAATTTCGATTCAAATGAAAGACAAATTATGGAGCTCGGTTCCATGGCAGTGACACCATAGCAGCACGCTTCGAGTCCGCTAAATCACAACAACAGCGGGAAGCGGGGCGAGATTTGGGCAAGGGGTTGGGTTGGAGTTGCTGTCACGCACCAAAACAGGAGCGTCACTAACTTCCCGTAAAAAGCTCGGAGCAGAAAAAGGAAACAAACCGAAACCACACCTCCGTTAGTGATAAATAGTGAATCACTTCGCCTCTTGGGGCAAGGGAGGAAAGGGAAAAGGATGTCACGGAAAAACTTGCACAAGACACACAATGGGAACGGCTGTAGGGTGTCTTACGATGCCTTCGCTTAGTTCCTTACCCAAACTTAGGCATAAGTGGGGGACCTTGTTTTTCCCAGTGATAACTTGGACTTCTTGGGTTTTCTGAGTGGCTCGCCGGCCCAGAAATCGAGCCTCAATACTCGTGCAGACGTTGCATAAACCGGGCCGGGCGGCAGTTGGTTATGCTGTGTGTCTTTAAAGGACCACACCACAAGAGCTCTTCTCGGCACGAGCACTTCTCGTGACGATCCATTTACTCAACGGAAGGAGAATTAGTGCGTTCCGTCCTGGTGCCTGCCGCACCGGGACTAAACTTGCTGCCTTTTTTCCTGCTATCGGTGCGTGCTCAAGATGATTCTAACTAGATTTCCTACTTCTGTGACCGGTTCTTTGTAGATCGACTGACAGAGTGAAAGAGAGAAAGTCTTTCCTTTGCCACCTCAAGCAAGTGTGTACGTCTAACAGAGTATGCTGCGCACACGGCTATCTGATTATAACGTACTGCATCGTCGTTGTTTGCCTTTCCAGGCCGGTAGGAGGCTGGATAAAACAGAGAGCATAATTGTGTTTGCCAAAGTTGATTCCTAGACAAATGTGCTCAAACCCACACACACACACACACACACGAAAGGACGCACCATACACCCAACAGGTCGATTAGAGCTATCAGACCGAAGACGAAGACGGCAAAGTGATACGCTTCGTGAGGCGGTTTGTCTTCATCAATGCTATCACGCACGCACGCGTTGTATGTCTTTGGATGATTAAATTAGATTCGGATAGTTGTAATCTCCCGACGAAGCACAGCAGTAGTTAATTAAGCTCAATTTGCATACAAGTGAAATGTTTTACCGACTAACGTGCCTTCTGTAATTGGAATTGGTTGGTACAATTTGACGGTTTTCTCAGTGGCCTGAGTGTGCCCGTCAACGCAATGTTTCAGGCTTTCAGTGACATGTATCATCTTTTCGATTTTGGCATGCCAATGAAATTGTTTAGAAATTGTCTGAAACTTGGTTCTTAATCCTTTTTTAGTTTATTGCATAGCGTTCCATAATAACCGTAACTGAACCATATTAGACATAAGACCGTTCTCCACGATCTATGTTATCCATTGAACTTGAAATAAACACTACATATTCTACCTCACTTTAAAGAATAATATTTTGTGGGTTTTGAAAATATTACGAACATATAAATAATTTATAAAAATCAAAACGATTGGAAATGTTGTTGAAAGGTATTAAGAACCCATAAGCCTTTATTTCCATAATCTTAAATCCACTTGCCGTCCTTTTTGTAACGCGAAGCAGAAGAAAATCCAGGATACCACGATTCAATGGTCCGTTCCAAGAATTCTTCCATTTCTGCCATTGAACCAATCGTTTGCCAATGGATACGGAAAAAATCCATCGAGACATACGCTCCGATCCGTTGGCAGAAGTACGCTGTTGAATATTTTACAGCCATAATTTTGTTGCTCCGTCACCTGCATCGTCTTTCGTTTTGAACTTGAGCATCGTTTACGCAATTGAGTTATTTTACATTTGAAGCAAGATGCAAATTGTGGCATATTATTCGAGCAGATAAATTATCCATTTTATTGCAAATGGCGTGCGGCAATCAGGCTTCTTGCAGGGTGAAATTTTTTTCTCACACATTTGCAGGTCACCATCAAGAATCGGTAGGATTACCAGTTGAAAATGGAAAGCGTAAGAGGTGACAGTCAAATATTTCCCAACATCAAAGGCAAATGTGGGGAAAACTTCCATCCGTGGAGAAGAATAACTTTTTCCTATCCTTCCCAGCTTCATTCCAATTAAATATCAATCCAAATCCGTTGAAGCGTAGCTAGCGGTGCTGCGAACGGGAAAAGCAAGCAAACAGCAACCGAGCGCAGCCCCTATCTAGATTTATATGTTTGCCTTGCATTGGTGAGATCGTGCATTGATACTCTGATCAAATCAGTTTGCATTTAATTAAAAACGCTCTGCGGACAATAACTAACCAAGATCAAAATGGGCACAATCGACACTTTGTCAGCATGGATAAAAAAGGATTTTCTATATTCCTCCTTTTTTCCGGTCCCAATTGGTTCCGGCTGGTCAAATAAACAACCCCTCCTGGCTGGCCGCTGCAAAAACTTGCCGCATCTATTTTTCCGATAATTTTCCTACTCCGTTCTAGCTGCCGCTGCTGCTGCATACATTGCAGCATCAGATCGTGATTTGAATCCACAATCCGTTCGACGCGGGCGTCCCCAACCCTTCCCCAGCAATTCATTATCCTCGGTTCTCAAAATCAACATAAACTACCCGCCAGCCCTCACACGCTGCGGGAGGCAATGGTAGAGGGCATTAGGGATACGGACACAATGCGTTCTGCGCTCAAATCTCGGCTGATGTTTGATGACGGACCGGCCGATACGCACACACACACAGTTGCCGTACCGAGCCTATAAAGTAGACTTGCTTCTCCGCCCTCAAAATTTCACTATATCCAAACGACACTAGAGAGAGAAGGGTGAAGGGAAGTGGCGTCACGCCTCAGCGTTCTCTCGGGAAATCGGGCGTGATTTGATGAGTAGCGGAAGGTACGTGATGAACGTGATATGAAAAATGTATATCACTAGCGCTAAACTAGCTTAGCAGAGAAATACTCAAATGTGGGCTACGTGTAGATAGCAGAAAGAGGAAGGGCCAGGGGAAGATTATCCCAAAGCATTTCAACCATTTGTACTTAGCAGTGGGATAAAGGCTTTATATATATTATGTTTTTATAAACATTTATAGTGATATTCACAAAACTGAAATATTTGCAAAATATTACGAAATAAAAAAAAGGAAATCTGTCTTCCTCTGACAATAAACTTAAAGTTGTATAAAAAACCATTCCGATTAACCGTTCGATTTCAAATAAAAATCATACATTTTGCTTATTTATAATTGAAAGCTGGGCCGGCTCGGTGGTCCAGTGGTAACGGCGTAGGGCTGTCAAAAGGCCCGTCGCCGGTTCGAATCTCATTCGGACCACTACCGCCCCCCATACGCAGGATTTACAATCTTGATATGGACGGGTACAATTAGTCACGCAATACGGCCAGGCCGTCACTACAGAAAAAAAAAAAAAAATTGAAAGCTATGCAATAATGCATTTGAAATTTTGAACATAGATTCCATATCAACATTTAAAAACTCTGCTCAGAAGATCATTACACGTTTGAAAACAAATAGAAAAAAAACATGAAAATCTTATAAATTTTCCAGTTGCTCATCTTGTACTAATCCTCTCAAACTGATCTTCTATTTCCATCAACCGAGTCCTTTCCTAATTTGTATAAGCTAATGTTTCTGAATTCTTTTGAAGAAGCTTTTCATATGAAACGAAGGCCCTTTCCAACGCCATCAAATTAGATAAAGATGATGGGAGAACAAAGCCACCGCTGCCAGAAACAGAAACCGTCAAACCGAAATCCATCGTAGCCTTTTTCTCATTACACTAAAATGCCACCCGTCGTATCGCGATTGCAAGAAAGTGAAAAATGTAAACAGACCACAAGCGACCGAATCGATCGAACTTTGCGAAAGATGCGAACGAGCTGAGCATGACAGTGACAGTTTTTCGCGCGAGCCGGAAACTTTTACATATTTCCCAGGCCCGTGCCGGAACGCTGCGCACTCATCAAAAGTTCGTGCGTTTCCTCAGCGGCTAGCGAAAATGGGCTAATTTTAACGATTGAAAATTGAAAACTCGGCCCACAATCAGCGGGAGAGCGAAATTACTTGCTCAACGCTTCTTGCCGCACGACCATCCGCCAGGGAGTTTTCCATTTCCCGCGTCCATTCCACTTCCATAACAGCATTCCCTTAACTTCACATTTTAAGCTACCGATCATTTGAAATGATGGTTCGGCATAGAGTGGGTTCGCTATTCCCATTTCCGAACGCGGAACCCATTTTCTGTTTCAACGTTATGCAAACAAGCGGCGTGCTAGCAGTTTAAGTAGCCGAAAAGGCTTAGTAGCTTCTATTTTCTTAGCGCCCGTGGTTATGCCTCCTGCTGGTCAACGGAATTCATTCGCTCGAGCTGGAAAACCGGCAACGCCAAGACTTCGTTATTAAGAAATGAAGGTACATTTTCCTTTCTTTTTACCTAGCGGCATTTGTCACGGAAACTGCTACCGCTGGTTCTGACGCTCCGAAGGATTTAATAAGCCAACGGCAAAACGAATTATCCCCTTTTCTATGCTATCGGCAGAAAGGAGTAACATTGGCTGCTGGTGCCAATTTTCCATTGCAAACCCGTGTCCTCGAGCCGTCCTTCAAAGGGCCGAGAAAACTTGATTGAGATTGGAGAAACAAACAAAAGCTTTTCCATCCATTTCAGCAGACGAGTATGCGGTGTAACGGCGAGGACACGGTCATGCTGACACAGGCATATTCTTGTCACGAAAAATCAATTGGATAAGTGAAACAAAGTAAACAAGATTTGGAACCTAACAGGAGGAAGTGCACTGGAAAAGCAGTTTGGGAAATCCATAAAGTTATCTAAAGATTTAATATATTATAAGATAGCACTTTCTTTTACTTTTTTGTATTTTATTGAGTAAAGTCACTTGATTAAATGAATTTGTCGTCACTGTTGAATTTTACATTAAGCTCAATTTTAGTCCTTCATACATTTGAATTACAATAGAATACTTTGGACGTAAATTTTTAAGATTCTCGAGCTCCAAAAAGTACAGTGTACATGTTGCCGTAAGAGAAGTAAAAACCAAGAACTCCATTCACAGACATAATGAAAGCACATGCAAAAAAAAAACACCCAAAACTCCACCGGAATGATAATCCCACAAAAATCGAGGTCTGACCTTAATCATAAATCTTGCCCGTGACCCACAGCGGGAAGTATTATCCGTGCCGGAAACGTAGAAAAAGGTACAACATACCTGCACAAACTACTGCAACTGAAAGTAATATGGAAAACCATTGCTTACCCAGAGTGTAAGCGAACCCCCGGACCGGCTGGGTGGAAACAGTTTTGCGCGTGTATTAATCCTCCATTTGGAAAGATTTATTGAAATGTCCTGCAGCTTTTTTCGATTCGCTTTCTGCGACTGGGAAGTGACCCAAAGTCATTAAAGAGAATTAAAGCAATACAATGGTGTGAATGTAAAAGTGAAGCAATCTGGTTGTACCTTTACCTTTAGTGCAGGGGTTTGATATAAATCTACATGTTTTACTACCCTTTGTACAACTGATAGTTTGACAAGACAGACTTATGATTTCATAACTCAAAAGTTTTTGCTGAAAACATTAACAAAAAAAAAACTAAGCACTGAACTTACAAGATAAAGCATTTCGTGTTTTTGGGGTAAAAAAAATCTTCAAACCAACAGCGCTACAAACTTCAATCAGCTGTCTTGCGCGCAGCACGGCACCTAACAATGTTGTACGAATGTTTCTACACCGTGCTATTCGCAAGCATAAAATTTACATTTTACAACAGCCATAGCTCCAACTTCATCAGCTCTAGCTTCCTTGACGTGGTGATGATAAGAAAGATACGGCTCCTGGAAATTGTTCTTATCACAGCTGGAACATGACGCCCAGCAGAAGGAACAGCGCCTAACATGGAGACGCAAGAAAACTTTCTCCTTTCTTCTAGTGTTTGCAAAACATAGCAGCAACTCCGACTCTGTACAAAACCCGGTGCCGGATTATGGACTCGTTGTAAACAACCATTTTACATAGCTATATTCCTCGAATGCTTTGTGTTCTTGCTTGCTCTCTGCGCCTCTTGCAGCACTGCAAACTGACTATCTCTTATGTGGGGCTACCATGTGAGCCACCCACCCACCTAAGCACAAATAACCGGTTCAAACTCCGCCCCGGAGAAGTGATGTGTTGTTTCATTGCGTATTTGCTTTTCTTGAGAGACGTCTTAGTGAAAACAATTCACCTACAAAAGATTTAAGCACATTCTACACGAAGAGAAGAAAACACTGGATACAGATTGCGTAAAAGGATGTTAAAGTTTAATGTCGTCTGTTACTTCCATCCGCTTCGGAGATGGTACAGCTGTTCTTAGAAACCCCTCCTGTTTGTTTTTTTTGCTTGTTTTTTTTCACAAAAGTGTTTATGGGAGCAATTCCGATAAGAAGAAACGGCTTGCTAAACTTGCTGTACACAACGATCTCAAGACCTATCCTTCTGCACGGGATGCGTCGATTTCACTCTGCACAGCCATCCAAAGAAGACCAGCGCATCTTTCCCTCCTCATCCGGCATCTTACGGCCACTTCAACAACTTCCCCTCCGTTATCTTCCCACGCTCCCCTGCCTGACCCGCAAGCCAAAGGATGGCCAAACGATTCTTGGAAGAACGGTTACTCAATCTTTTAAATTCCACCTTCAAATGAAACTTAAGCCACCGGAAAGTTCTTGTAAGGTGAAAAGTGCTCCAAACCTTACGTGAGACACTGTCGGTTTCTTGGTTGGGTGATGTTGCCCCACGCGCACACTTTTTTGCACCCACCTTAACGCCCAAGGCCCGCTTATCATCTTTCCGCCGCTGTAGGGCACGAAGCGTGGCGATAAATTCATTAAACCAAGCTCGCTCCCACCCAGTTATCCGGGCCCCATGCCCGGTCGAACGTTTTTCCTCTGCTTGAAAGGGATCATCAGGGCTGCTGGTGCTGATGGTAAGGAAAAGGCGTGCCACGGTACTCTGCGGCTGCTCGGTGTCGTGCAACGCGTGCTTGCGATGCCCCGCAGGGACTTTAGACAAGCCATCGATGTTTGGGCGCTGTTGCTTCTCCCGGTGCGGTGAAAAGTGTTTTAAATTTACGATTTTCAATTTACGGGTAACCTTTCGGGCGTAACCTTACCCACCGCCGCGCCCGACACGGTGGTTGATACGATGGGAGGGAGTGAAAATTAAAAAATAAACCAAACTTTAGATGAGCTGACAGTTTTATCCCAGGGAATTATCTCACGAACGCGAGACATTTGATCCGAGTGCTGATGTTTGAAGGGTGTGCGTGGAGATTGCTTGTGATATTTCCTTTAAGATTTTATGACGAAAAGAATCATTAATACCAAATACCAACATTCATGTTACCAACAACAAGAAATACCAACATTCATGCAACTTTAAATATTTGTTTTGTTGAAATAAAAATTCACACACATTTTCACACAATACCCACATTCAACTGCATTGGAACCGCATCAATCTAATATAATTTATGCACCTTCATGTCGCACACCTTATGGTCCTAACCAGGCCATCCGGCCCATCTGTGTGCTCTGCACCGCAGATACTCCCAATCGATTAAATCATGGCAGCTATCGTCCAATCGGTCGCCTGCAGGACACCAACAACGCCGCTGGGAGTGTCTGCCCTCCATATTCAACAGCATCGATAAGATCCACACACCCAGCATGACGACAGCATAATGCGGTAAATATGTGACCGCAGCATCCTCCATCATCGCTCCGCGCTTCGAACAAGTCCCTCTACGCCCGGCTTTGCACCAATCACCAAAACAAGGCTAAAGCACTCGTGACATGCCAGTGTGGCCAAGTCCGCAAACCTAGACCGAAGCGAACGCCCTATCCATTTTTCCATTCCCGTGACAGGAGCGTTGAAATAAAAACTCCTGACCGAAGCGACTAAAGCTCCGATGTCAACACACATGTTGACCGACCAAAATCTGTACAACGGCAGCAGCAGTAGAACTGGCTGTGGAGTGCTGCAGTTCCGCCCTACTGTGGTTCTCTACAGTGGATAAAAAGGACAAGCGTCGGAGTTGAACCACATGCAGAGACAAGGATGAAGTAGAAAAAAATCTAAAACCTATATACACACACGCGCTAGCTGAACCGGAATGACCGGAAGGGGGCACCGGAGAGCAGAGCCCACAAAAAAAGTCGTCAGCTAATTTATTGCCCAAAATTTGACCACCGGTCACATCTCGTTTGGCTGCCCTCTACGCTGCTGCCCCCTTGAGGCGAGGTAAGATCGGTTCGCTTTTTCCTTTGAAAGTCTGTTCCAACTCCGTATTGACATTTCTGATCCCGAGCCAATCGGTGGCCGTATCTGTCGTTCGATATTTATCGAAGCACGATGGGGTGTTCTGCAGTCCCACAAGGACCAAACGCAGCCCACGGCTCTTTGGAGATGCTGGAAAGATATCGAGAGCTCTTGCATGAGCTTTCTGAGTTTTAGATCCGGCAGAGTTTAGAGACTGTGGCGAGAAGCAGTCGTATGCAGTGCGCTCCAGCAAGGTTCTAGAAGTTGGCTAGCTAACATTGCACACCGTGTGCGAGCAAAGGGTAAGTAGGGACCTTCTGGTCTACAGAAAGCTTTTTGCTACTGTAAACAGGCTACCTGCTTTGGTTGGAGCTATTCATCCCTGCCCTAGAGCACTCACTTCAGACATGTCCAAAACAGCTTCCAGGGCTTTTGAGGTGAATTAGAGCACAAGCGAATGGGGGTTTCGAGCATAAAAAAAAAACCTCCGTACAGGCTACCAGTGGTTTTGAAGGATATTTTTGCCGACTCCTCTTTAAGGCTTAAAGTTGAAAGCTTTAAAAAAACTATCTTTCCAATCAAAACGGTTCAAGACACATTAGAACGTATGCAAACAACAAGGACCAGTTCATTAAGGTGCAATTAAATTTAATTTTAAAACTTCATTCCCTTTGCTGATTCACCCACCTAAACCCTTACTTGAGCCAACACAGGAAAAAGCCAAATTCCGCCCAGCCATCAACTGTTTCCGGTGGAAAAGCGATAGCGAAGATACACAACGTTTGCTCGGCAAACATGTGCCCCACACTTTTGCGACATCCCCCGCAGCAACGAACGCTCAAACAAATCGGTCCCGAGCGGCCACCCATGGCCACCCCACCAGAGCGAAAAGAAAACAGAGCACTTCCGAGCGACTGCCTTAACCCGTCCCGCGGGTGGGCACGCATCGGCACAAAACGAGGCAAAGTCTCTAAATTGTTTGTGACTACATCAAACAAAACGTGAGAAAGTATAAGTCAGCCCGGATTTACACGAGTGCACGATCTTTTCGCTCGAGTTTTTGGTCGGTCTTCCCGTCTCCGGTTCCCGGATGCGAATGCAGGACGGAACAGTTGCTTCTGGAAAATAATTTAAATTGATCGTAATTTCCTCACGTATAGACATGGAACCAACACCGTACCCTGTGCCCTGCCTTGCCTGGACACACACACGTGCGGCAGGCAAACGGACAGTGCAGTGATGCCAAACTTTTCCCATTCAACTACCATCACACGCCCGTGAAGTAGATGGGTGGACAGAAAGTTGCAGCCACCGTTTCAACTTTTCGCCACTACTAAATGGATTCCTCCGTGACAGGGGGCTGTGCAGGCCGGGAATGTGTTTGTCTTCCATTTGCGATAATTAAAGACACTTTACGGTGAGAGTAGATAACACACGTACCGCCGAACTTTTCGGTTCATGGGATGTTAGAAGGATAGGAAGATGCTTTCTGTTTCTGGGAAGGTTCCACTGATTTGATTGCCTCACACTACGCACGTTGCCCTTTGTCAATTTAGATGTGTAAGAAGCAAATTACCTATCACCCTCTGCGTCTTGGCCAATCTTGAGGATGGCAGCTTGCATCTCGGGTAGGCATGAGTAATGGAGCACACGATGGCGAAGGGAGTTGATGATTTTACACATCCTACTGTTTCTAGTGGTGTGAAAGATGTAGATTTTTTCGATAACAAGTGCTGACAAGAACTGTTTACCTTTATCACTGGATTAGTTTCTTGGAAACGGGAATCAGTATAGAACGAATGAGATGCTTTAACATATTTTTTCTTTTAAATCTTTTTCATTTCACAATATTGTGGGCTAGGAAGTAAGCTGGGATCTATTTTCTTCGACTACACCAACTGCTTAGTAGCATTTCTTGTTGTTCGTTTTTTTCCATTCGCACACCTAGAGCACAAACCTGTCCTTCAGGTAAGTGAAGTCATCCTTCGCAAGTTAATCCACTTCTCCACAGCGATAACGATGATGGCTACCGGATGGGATGTCTCTTTCACTCTCTTAATCCAAGTGACACTTTCATGATTCCTCAAGGATTTTCCCATTTACGGTAGAGCCTTACCACCCGTTAAGCCTCCTAGCCGTTCATTCTACTTTCAGCTGTTTGCTTTTCTTTCTCTTTCTACCTCACTCCCCACCCAAAACCTTCGCACAATCCCTCACCTAGCGATATTGAAATAGAAACCTTTCGTGCGAAAAAGTTGTGTGGCCCACTCCCTCGGGTGCTGCGCTCTGATCGCAAGCTTAAGCTTTGTCCTCTCGCAGTGAGTTGCGTGAAAGAAAAACAATGTACACGAAACGCATGGCGGTGCTGGGCAGGTGACAGAAGGAAACGATTTCGTACTTGTTGTGTTGTCTCGAACGGGTGCGCAAACGAGTGGGAAAAAGGGTGGAAAAATAGGAGAAAATTCCATTATTCTCCAATTTCATTGATGGCTTCCGGGTATAGGCGATCCCCAAAAGGCTGCCAAACCTGCGTCACACAACGTACGAATCATTCCCATCATTGTGGGATACTTTGGGACAAGATATGTACCTAACTTTTGGCATCTTTGATGGAAGAGCAGAGAGAGGGCAGAGTATTTATACGTGGCGTAAACTAAACGAGTGATAAGCGTGGCAAAAGCAGGCCAAGAAGTTTTCTGTTTATGAGTTTTTCATGTGTTTGTTTAGGTCCTGTTTGAAGACTTGCGTATAGTTCGGAAAAGGAAATTTTAATTAACACTCTTTGTACTAATCAAACAAAACTGGAAAGAATGTGAGTGAAATGATAAAATTTAGAATGATTTGATGCACACCATCTCCAGTATACGAAAATCGAACGACAACACTACCTAATGTTCAAACTATCCTTCATCCATTTCATTTGCAAAAAAGGTTTCGGAAGGTCCTCGTCCCTGCCCGCCGCTATCACCAGTCTGACTCATACAAGCCAGAAGGCGGCGCTACCTGGCTCCGTTACCATCCAAGAATCTAACCTTCACCAAGATCCCATCACCCGCCTGTAAGGAAGTTTATCATAATAATTCATTTATTCATTGAATAGTAAATAAGCTTCGTCAGCCGACGCGCGGCAACATTGCACCGCAAGTGACATGCAAAACGATAGCTTCGAGAAAATGTGACCAATCCCAATTTCCAGCACCTTCCATGCCCCTCTCACGTCCACCCGGTGCCTAATTTGAATCTTCCAGCCCGACTATCCACCCCACGGATGGTTAACCGTACCCCAAATGCCGAAGCCATCCTGAAAACTAACACCGGCGCCTTCTTGATCCTATCATGCATCGGTGGAAGCGTATGGGACCCGGAGCCGTTGTTTCCATACCAACTACCCTCGTGTTATCAGCACTTCCATAGCAAAGGTTCTTCGTTCAGTAAAATCATACCACATGCCCTCACTGGAGTTGGTTAGCAGAAATTGGGTTAGCTTCGGGGCAAAGGCGTAACTCTTTCAGCTTCTTGCTGGCAGCAACGTACAGGCGCTGCCGTGCTTCTGACAGGAAACTGTTTACCCCACTGCTAGCCGTAAGCTGATGGGGGAGGGGAGGAGAGGATGATTGTGGGTAACAAGTTGAAGAACCCGGTGGATTGTTGAGCCCTGCCAAATCCTCTTCTACCCCTCCCAAACCGTCTCTCGCTCCCAGTACGAATAACCAAATAACGAGCGGCCTGGTTTTCCACAACACCCCTAGCCGCACAAACACCGTCCGGAAAAACCTGAGCAACGGTGTTCGGAAAGTTTTTCAATAGAGAAAATAGTTCAACATATGTTGCGGACGGTTTTATCGGAGAGCTCACACCGGCACATCCCTTCTTATCCGACCACGAGGTGACAGCTCGTAAATGGACATAATGGTAACGGACGGTACCAGGTATTTCTGATCTTTAGCAGGTCGGTCTAGATGCTTCCTGCTTGTCTTATTTTGGGGAGCGCGTTGCAATGCCGCCTCATGCGGCCAGCTGCATCACAGGCAGATAAAGTTTTGGCAGTATGATTAGCTTATCGTACCATTCTTGCTGGTGCGATTTATTATTTTATTGGAAAAACAGCACCTGGTATGTATCAATACAACTTTTTACTCCAACAAACATTCTTATTCAAGTATCGATTTCAAGTGGTTATAGCAAACGTTAAATGAGTTTTCAAAGCATAAAGAATTACACTTTGGTACAGTGAAAAAGCATCTATTCTACTTTAATGCCAGATTGCCACCTTTAAACTCATTCACCAGCATCTTGAATCATGTACGAAAGAAGATGCGCAGTTCCTTTCCCTTTGTCTCGACCGGTCTGCATTCCAGCTGCTTCTTCTTTGCGTGCTGATCAACGCGCATCGGCATCAGCGCACGGCTCTTATCGCCTTCTACGAACGCCGATGGAAACGGAAACGACTTCTAATTAGCTACGGGAAGTGGCTATTAAACGTCAACTTCATGGCGCGAGTTTGAGATGATCTTGAGATGACGGCGACCAGCGGCAAACGACGCACAATGATAACGACCCGGACGGGCACCAGGCTAGGGTGGACCGACATAAATCTTCGCCCAACGTGTGACCTCTCTCGCTCTCTCTCTCTCCCTCAATGTCTCTCTCTCTCTCTCTGTGCAACGGCCAAAATTCCTTCGTCCGCGTTAGCAGCTGATAAAAATCGTTCCAAAATCCACTCCAACACGTCCACTACACTAAACGGAGCTGCCCAGTAATGGCAGCTGCCATTGTGAATTGACGTCGATTGAGAGGTTTTATGATGGACTTTATATATTTGTGCACACTGGACCCAGGGGGAGAAAGAGAGGGAGAGGCGTGAAAGGTTTACGGACGGATTTGTGCTGATAAGCGTAGAAACGATGAACTTTACCCTGTATTGGGTTGGCGAGGTCTTTCTAAACATTCTCACTACTTTCTGGGTGGTATGGCGTCACTAAACAAGACACTCTTTGTGTAAATAATACAAAGATGTTTCACGCTTATAGGGTCAATATTTTCTACAAAACAGCTGTCAAACAGTGGAAGATAACGGGTTTGAATAAATTCAATTTCATTTCAAACTCCCACCGTACTGGACCGTGTCCGCGTGAGTAAAATATTGACCATCCCAACCCCCCCCCCCGCCCCCCCATTTCAGTGCACCCCCAGCGTTGGGTGTTGCTACGCTAATCAAATATTCCAAAATCGAGTACGCCACAGCACAATTCGTTCGACTGGATTCAATTTTATTTACCGCGCGCACAAAACACAGCGGCACACAATAAATCACCCACTGGGGAAAGATTCCGAAGTGTGCGCTGAGTTCACCATCCCTCGAACCAGCTCGAAAATCTGGCTCTGTGTTTGTGCTGTAGTGAAAATATAGCCAAAGTTAGCCTTTTTCGTGCACAGGGAGGGGGATATGGAAAACCGGCTCCAAAAGCTACGCCCGATAATTTAATAACAAAACGTAGCAGTCAAACAGTGCTGTAGCTAAAATATAAAACTGTTCTGAAAGCTACCCGTTGGGAGACAAAGGCGAAAGCTGTGTGTTGGTGTGGAGAAAGTAAAAGGTAAAAGTTGAAGAATCGAACACGTGTTCCGTGATTTCGATGGTGGAAAAATTTCCGACAAACACGCACCCGCAGACCCCGAAGACGCGCAAACGGAAAATAAAGTCCTACATTTAGCCAACACCATCCCGAAAAAGGGGAGCAGTGGGTGGTAAAACACTAAAATCCACCATTGTCGCACAGTTATGCGCAATAGAGGAAATGCACACAAACTATTTTCACGATCGTCGCTGCATTTTGTAGCTGGCAAAAAAAAAACACGTTGAGAAGCAGCAACAAAAAACCATCCGCCCTACCTGAACCCTTGCTCGATCTCCTCTTGCACCCCGCTGGATAGAACATGCAATGGTGCAGTTGCAACTGCAGCCCCGGCGTGACAAGTGCAACCGACAAGCGGTTCCCACCTTCCCGGTGCCCGGTGCCGCCCGGCCGGAACAATTTCAAGCACCGCTCTCTTGAGGGAAATTTTGAATTGGATCCTTTCTCCCCACAAAATGGGACAAGCGGGGGAGCAGAACAAGCAAAGGAGTAGCAGAAGGAAATGCACTCCAGTGCAGTGGAGGGCCCGCAACCGCTCTCTCTCTCTCTCTCTCCTTCTCTCAAACAGGCCCACATGGAGGCATGGTGCACATGTTTTACATTTCTGCAGTTGCACTTTTGCAATCGAATAGAGTTGTGCCCCCAGGGCTGAAAGGGAGTGGGTGGAAAACAGGGACCCATTGCCACTGGGGCACCGTCCACAGCTGCCACACGCGCAAACAAAGCACTTGGGAAAATCGAAATGCGTTTTGGCGAAAACGGAATGTGCAAAGAGCGCCGATTTTCACCTTTTTTTCCGCCCCGAGGTCCTTTGTGAACTGTTTTGAGTGGAAGAATCAGATAGGGGCGCTCGACTTGCCCGCACACACACACACACACACACACCTGGGAGCCTTTTTTTAACAAACACACACACACACTCAAAAACTGACAAGAACAAACGAAAAACGGTACACCCTGTAGGCTGGTACGATGGTAGGCCCGTTAAGGAAGCCTTGCCGTTCTGTGGGGTACACAAATTGTTCTAACCATTTTGTTTTTTCCGTGCGAGTCGTTGTTGTAGATGGGCAAGGACCCGAGATGGAGCGGGCATTTTAAAAGCGTCCGCCAGCGTGGAGCGGCACCCTAAATGGGGTGGATGGAAGCACGTTTTATTTGCATGCATGGAATAAAATTTATTGCAAGCAGCAGACAGAAAAATATGTAGACCACACTGTGTGTCGGTGGGTTGTGTGCAAGTACACATTGCTGCAGCGTGGCAATAGTTTTAGTTCTTCAGATATTGTTTACGCCGGGACGGTGTATGCGATAGTGAACAAGTATTAAAAGGAGTTTCATTTGCTGGTTTTGTGTGCTTCGCGAAATATCATGGCTAAATAATATATGCTGCTGGTTTAAGGCAAAAGAAGCAAAGGTATTATTTTCTTCTAGAGTATGGAGAGTTTATTCTTTAGCTTACTTTTCCATGGATCTTTCTTTACGCTTGCATGAAAAACTGGTGCGCTCATAACCGTACAAAATATCAAAAATGTTCCTTTTACAGGGTTTTACATAGCAAATCGGAAATCTACAATCTGTTATCGCTCCTCATGTTCGCTTGGATTGTCGTCGTAAACTCTTAATTAAACACTGTGAAATCATTCCGGGTTTTACAAAGTATAAAACTATTTATACGTTCTTTTAATTGATTTAAACGACGATATTTGCGTGCTAGTAAACTTCTTCAACTCTATAAAGTCTATTTTCTTAGAAGAAAAAAAATAGAAGTATTTTCTTGGAAGAAAAAAAAAATAGAAGGTTATCCATTCATTATTATACATATCATCATCATACACACCAATGTTCACAGGGACATCACCATGCTTGAAACACTGGGCCTCTTCAATATACTATGAACTCTAAAATTAATTTAGTTCGAACTTTATACTAATCTATCTGTTCTTATCTTTTATTTGACGCAAAAACTGTAACTGAACAAATTCTGCTCAAGATAAAGATGATTTTTTACATCTGTTGTTTTTCTAAGCAGAAAAGTCAAGTCCATGTGTTCGAATTCCGCTGCGAATGATTAAATCCATAGGTCTTTTGCTCAATACCCACCAGTTCATAGAACAGGTGAAAAAAATATTGAAAAGATATCACAAGAATCACTTTGTAACCATCCTTAATGACCTCATAAGTAACTATATGTGAACCTCAGTAAATGGGAATTTTGAAGCAATGCTCCCGGCTACATGAACGATACAAGATGATATCTTCTTTTCATGTCTTTTTCAAAATACCTTCTACAAAAACAATATTAATCATCAATATATCAAGAAAATTGGCAAGTATAAAAGATGATAAGACATGAAAAAGTAATATTCCTGAATCAATGTCTATGGATTAATATCGATATTTTTATTTTGTTTTAATTCAACCTCATATGCTTAGGACAAGAAGTTTGCAAATAATTTTATTTGGAAATACCATCAAATTCTAGAATCTTAAATTGGTTTCAATCATTCCAAATTGATCTTTATCTAAAATTCACAGAATTTACAAATTGTTTCAACAAAAGATGCTAGACTATGTCTATGATAAGTTGCAGTAAGATCGAAACATCATCAAAAGAAAAGTAATATCCTTCGGGAGGATTCCCGATAAAACTACTAAAGTATCGCTTATTTGCGGTTTTTAGAAAGTCGACCCACAGTGTACAGACCTACACCAGACGACAAACAGACGATAGTTTACTTTTATGAGCAGGTTTCACCCACATACACACCACCCAGAGGCAAACAACAGAAATGCAAACAAATTGACAGAAAAAAACGAAAGGAACACATTCAGACATTGTCAATTGCAATAAATAAACAATTACTAAGCATTCCCCCCGCCAAACACTTTCATCCCCTGCTGGCCGAGAACAAAAGCCAGCACAAAGGTACAGTGGTAGAGGCCGGAAGGACACGGTTGCTGGATTCGGCTAATTTGATGCAATCTTCTTCGAAATTTGCTCGACAATCGCATGAAATAAAATAAATACGATCAGGAACCGGCAATACACCACGCGCCCTTCAGCCTGTGTTTTTGTGTGTGTGTGCTTCTTGGGATGATGGCATCGCACCGGTGCGTCCCACCTCTCACGATGCTGTCAGAGATTTCGATCTGATGTAGTGAATTGAATCAATAAAGCGAACGAAATCGTGGCCACTTCAGGGAGACCGTAGAAATGGACTTAGCAAGCCTCTCCCTTCCAGCCAACGAAACCAAACAATGAGAAGGGAAAAGGCGCTGGGAAAAACTGCTTCGCCAAGCAAAAAACTCTCCTGAGAACAGTACGGCGAGGTCCGCAGACGAAGGAAAGGTTTTCCGCCCGGAGCGGTCGGTAGGTTCGGTCTCGATCCCGATCTGCCCGCATCTTTCCTTCCCCACACACTTTCCTTCCCCTTTCCCGAGCCCACGATTTTTTGTAGGCCGAGGATTGTGTCGGGGAAGGAGCCCTGTGGCGGCAGTGGACCAAAGAAAAATTGTTGCTGTCTATTGAAATGTAACGATTCGATTCCGGTTATGGGATACTGTTATTGTTCGACCGAAAAAGTCCCCCGTCGCGCGCGCGCCCACGCCATTATGAATGGAATCTCGGCGCGTGAGGATGAAAAGAAAATTCCAAGGAGGTGGGAGGGAAAGAGGGGGGGGGGGTGAGGATGGCTGATAGAATGGGCAGAGCATCATTTCCCGTCCCTTCCAATACATTCTTGCACCGTGCGGGTGGAAAAAGGATAACGCGCTCTGGATGATTGTGGGAAAATTGTGGGCTTTTCGCAAACGAACGGATAAAAAATCCTTCGCTCACACACACACACACACAAACACACAGTGCCGGGTGCGCTTTAGCACGAATGTGTTTGCTTCCTTCCGGCGGGCCGAAATACCATCATACCCACCCCATCTCAACCCGCCAATACCGGAAGCCTCTCATCATCACGCCCCAGAAATAATGTCCCTCCCCCGTCGGGTTTCCATCGCTTTTCTCCGCCTGTCAGTCACCACCCACCCACTGATTGTGGTGATTTTTCCCTCCCACGGTGGTCTGTCTGGTCTGGCCGGGCGGCCGATGGCACGGAATGGACGGAAAACAGTCGTTTGCTTCGCTTCGCACCACAAAACCATCACCATTATGCAGCAAAAAAGTGGAAGCTTTCCTCGAAAAACCCTTTGCTAACCAAACAGAATGAAAGAGAGCGCGAGATAGAGAGAGAGAGAGAGATATAGAAAGAGAGAGAGAGAGAGAGAGAGAGAGAGAGAGAGAAGAGACAGAGATAGAGAAAGAGTATGTATAGGACCACACAGAAATTCAGTTCCGCATGGAGAAGCGTGGAAAATATGGTGCCAGCATGGAGAGAACTTGGTTCGAGGAAAAATCAGCCTTCTAAGGTTGCTAAGTCCTTCACCCGCCCACACTCACCCCTTGTCGGTGTTTCCACTTTTCTCCACTTTTCCCCGTCTGTGAAGAGTGTACCAGAAGCGGCAACAAAAAAGAGGAAACAACAACCTCTAATGCTCGATTGACTGGCAGGCTGGATAGCTTCAATAAGGATCGAATTTGGACCTCTTTCTTCACCAACCCTACACCCCGGAGCACACAAAATGCCCATTTCCGGGCGCCATTTTCACCCGCTGCATCCGGAAGCGCCGCGCTTTTGGGCATCGAAGCGAACGGGGAACGGCTTTGAAGCTAGACATTCCCGAGGCACAAAATGCCCCGATGTGGTGCGAGATTTCCAATCAAAGCCAGGTCCGGGTGAGGTTTGGTGAATGAAGGTTGGTCCGTGTTTTTATGGCAAACTTTTACCAGCGATCGGAATATTTCGATGCGTTGTTTTTCTTCCTTTACCTTTCTTTTTATGAGCAACCGAATGGTGTAGGCTCCTCGGTACCTGTGTGTATTCATTCGTTCTTTATCTTCTGCACGGCTGGCGAATACTAGCACGCACTCACTGGACGCGAACGCATCTTGGTTGGTACGATTTGGTACGAAGGCTCTCGTGTCTGGTGAAACTAAAACCAAAGCGGTACCTTTTTTCCAGCAGGCATAAAGTTGCCTGAATACACCATCCCAACGAATGGAGCAACAACAAAAAAAAACGCAGCCCAAACTCACACACAACATGTTACTTTGCCACTTCCGCCACGTAGTTTGACCGGGATGAAATAATAAAATCAGTACCAAGTGGCTTTTATGCGTTTTATGGCGCATTATCGAGGCGCACGCTTCAAGGGTGAAAGCAGTCAACACACAACCTTCCCCGGACCGCACGACAGGACAAGCGCATCCTCTTCCCTGTGGGAGTGGGCGAAAGGCAGAACGTCCTGGATGCGCGACCGAAAAGATATCACGCTCAAACTTTTTCACCGTGCTGGGCTGAAAATCCTAGCCAAGTAAAACAAACGATGAGCGTGTGAAATGTGCCATCAAATGTTGATGGGATGGAGCCAACTTTCTTGGGAGAAGGAAGTCACAAGGAATGAGAATAGGGAAAAGCAAGAAAAAGGGAAACGATGATTTTGATTTACGACCAGTTTGTGAGGTGAAAAATGGACCATTGTGAGCGGCCAGAACGTGTCAGCACTGTTGAAGCACTGGAACTGAATCGAATCAATAATATTTGCTGCCAGACATGCCACACGTGATCGTGCACACTTACCTAGAATATCGTTCTAATCGGGTGTTCTATTTGGTTGGTTGGTTCCATTAAGTAATGTTTCATCTGAAAAAAGAAAGAAGAGATATTGTTAGTATAACATTGAAAAAATGTGAGTCATTTTTCGTTGGAGTATTGTGCTTCAATACTTTGCCATACAATGAAAACGTGGGAAACATTATCTAGGGTATCGAAAAGATTACCCTTTAAATTTTTGTTTACCATCAACTCCTTCTTTAAATGATGCTTAATCTTTCAAACAAACATGATGCAAAAAAAACTATTATACAAAACAAAACCTCTTTTAACAGAAGAACAATTAAGGGCTATAGTTAAAGCTATAGTAATACGTTTAGTAATGTCAGTAGTGGTCAACTCTCCTTCTGCGTTGAAAATTTAAATATTTAAACAATATGGCAAGTTTGAAATGGCCGTTATGTGATGCAGCGCCGTAACAGTAATAGTGGTGTGAGGCAGCGACAGCAGCTCAAACAGGTTTCGGAAACAATGTTGAACTAGAAGATAGGCCTATGCCATTATTATTCTAGCAATTGGTAGCCATCAGTTCAAACACATGCGTTTTTTACGTATCCTGCTTGTTTTCATTCGAGAAGCAGATGAGTTTGGGGGCCGGAAGGGACAGGAAACGCACAAGCCTTGCCAGAAATCAACAAAAAATTAGGCTTTCTCATGTTCTATAAAGTCTATCTATTGTCCAGAACACAAGACTGAGCAAGTTACAAAAAATTTATAAAGTCATTAGAAAGACACCAGACAACTTTAAATTAAAAGGTTATGGTTACACTTTTGCACATAAATGTTCTTCGAATTATTATTTTTTCATAGACATCACAACATTTTAAAATTTCAATTCGTTGTACGACTTCTTATCAGTGTCTTATATGTTAACCAAAATCGATTGGTGTTAAACCAATTCTATTATTTGCTATTTGCTGTTATTTTCTTAAACTTGTTTCACATCCCAACAGAAACCAGAACTGTTATATTATATTATATTAACGACATTTGAATCGTTTGAATGTTTTAAGTTGATTAAAATAATCGATTCTATATGGTATACAACCAACAAGCACACTCATTTAAATTCAAGTTGCTTGGAAGTCATTTTCGTTTTTTTTAGAAAAATAATGCACTAACACATAATCCTTCCACTGCAATAAATAGCTCCAGCCGGTATTGCTACACATAGTAATGTTTATCGAAAGAAATAAACACAATCCGGTAACAAAATTTGCTTTGCTTCTCTCGCCAACATTCTCAAACGTTCCAAAGGGCACACTTTAGCTTAACCTATAATTTGTATTTTATACCGGCATACAAAGCAATTCTACTCCACATAATAGCCTTAGTCTCATACTCTCACCCTTCAAGATCACTTTTTTCTCTCTGTCTCTCACTCTTTCTCTCTCTCTCTCTCGTGTACACCAAAAAGCTCGTTAGAGCCTAATGCCGACCCCGTGTCGGCAATATCCCGATTGGGCATATTTACGAGACATTACACTACGATCGGATAACACTTTCCTCGCCAAGACCTCGACAAGTAAAGAAAAAAAAGGAGGGAACTATAAAAGCACCACCAAGGGTCCGCAGGAGGGTTATACGGTGGCGGTACCACGGTAGAAAAGAAGAAGCTCCACGACACGGCCGAACGACTGCCACTTCAATGGCTAAAGCCCTGCTGGCTGGCTTTACGAATCTGGGCCATAAAATTCATTGCATCCAAGGGAAGAGGAGAAGCCGGGACTGTGGGGGGTTAAAAAAATTCAGCTACAGCCAGATGACTGCCCAATATCTGCCCCGTGATAACACTGCCCGGCTGCTGACGGGGTTTGGTGCTGTGCCGGGCTTAGTCATTCACTTGCCGGCGCTGCCCACTGAGGCTTAACTTTAATCAGCATTACGTTGGCGTCTAATTGAAGCCCGTTTTATTTTGCGGTTAGCTCAAGTGTTGCTGAGCTCGGCCAATAATCGGCTGCCTCCCCCCTCGCTTGCGCTCGTACTATATTGTGCTTTTCACCAAACACACGACGGATCACTTTTTCGTCGTTTGCCAATTTGTTCAGCCAAAAAAAAAGGAGGTTTCGGTAGCGGGGCGGATGCAGTTCGAAGTTTCCATCCCGGCTGCTTCGTCTCGTTTCCAAGCACGGGCTTCAGCATAAGCTACGGTCTAGGGCCCGAGGTAGAGAGAGGGAACAGGAAACGCACCAACCGGCCCCGACCGGCCACAAATCAACAGCACTTGCCAACAACAGAAACAATCATCCGCGCGGAAAGTGTTAATTAAAAAGCCATGTGAACACGAATGTTTTTTCGCGACTGGAATCGGTTTGGTTCAGTTTTCAGGAAATTTTACACAACCTCATCCAATCCGGTTTCATGGTGAGTGAGGTGGTGGGAGGGTGGGGAGGGGGGGGGGGGGAGTGGGATGGTGGAAAAGCTGTGTGGTGTGGGAAATTGGCACATGTTTTGTTTAGTTGCCAGAGAGTTTATTTTCGCCATTTCCACCAGCACGCCTCCACCGGGCGCAATCGAATGTAGCGAAACTTATATTGTTTTAATGAAAATTTGAACCTATCATTTCGGTTTTTCGCCAAACTAGCACACCAACAGGCGCAGTGGCAAACTATCCTAATACGGCACCACGTCCCTGGTGGAATTAATCCGTATAGCTGATCATAAATTAATTGCCACGCTTCCAAACCACTAACAACCACTCATTGGTAACGGGCCACTGATTTTCCACGCAGTGGGCCACCGTTTCGGGGGTGCGTTTTCCTAAGCCCAAGTGTATACATATTTTTGTACCCCGCCCGTTCAAGCGCAAGTCGTCCGTAAAGTTTTTTTGGAAGACCAGCGCGACCCATTCGACGCTCTGTTCAATCGTTCAAAAGGGGCAACACCTCACAGCGTCCTGCCTTAATGCGTGCACCTGTGGGCTAGGTTTTGGGGGCCGAAACCTCTTCTATTTTCCAATTCTGATGCGCGCTAGTCAGCGATCGTCAAATTGGTTGTTGAACTTAATTGGCTCACATTTCGAACGCATTTTATGACCCTGGGCAACAGTAACAGCGACTCTTGGGCCGCTTGGTCGCGACGAGGAGGGGCACAGTGAGAAGGGTTTACACTGTTTATGATGGCCTTCTTGAGGGTGTTTTGACCAATATCTGTCCGGCAACGGTCACTGAATCTAAACGCACACCCTAGCTTTACGAGTGGTCCGAATCGGTCGGACAGACATAAGTAGATGGCTGCAACTTAGGCAGAAATTGACCTAGGCAGGTTTTATCAACTCAAGGGATTTGAAGGCGGTGCAAGATGGTTATTTTGCCAATTTTACTTACAAAAAACGTCTTCTTTCAATGGTTGAACTGTTTGTCTCGAAAAATGAACTGCTTTCAGCATTAGGAATGCTAAACTGGCATTTACTTTTTTATTGTTGTGAAAAGTTTTAGCGTGACAAACAAGGAGTTAGAGGGTTATAACAATTATTCTTATTTTGCAATTTTTATAATAATTATAATTGCTTATTACATTTAAACATATTTGGCCAACTAATTTCGATTATTTACAAAAAATGATGATAATTATCATCAAAGATCTAATCAGCAAGGCTCGTTGATCGATGACCTAGTAAAGTTATAGAATTTATTGGTACGGATGAACTAGTAAATTATAAAATTTATTGGAAAATAAAACGAATTTAAGGCTTTAAACAGTTGCTTATGTACAATAAAGTTATTTCAAAATTTGAAATAAAATGGTTAATAACGATTAAAACACATTCAAATGTTTTTAAATATAAAGAAGATTTTGTAGCCATTAGAAATATATCTTCTTATAGCTTCGATACATAAAGATGTACCAATGCTTTTGGAAAACATGCCAAATGATATATTTTCATCATGTCATCATTAAAGCTAGTTAAAAAAATGCCAATCTGTGCCTAATGAATTTGTTTGGACCTTAAATTCACATTGATAAAAATATGTTTTATGAAAATCAAACAAAATAAAATCTTTCAATAACGGTCATAAAAAACTGATATCACTAACATTAAAGCAAATAGAATAATTTGTACGTTTGCTATTCAAATTATTTTTTTCATTAACATCTGTTTCATAAATTGAAAAGTTTATCATGAAAATGGAAAAAAGGTAATTTATTATTCGGTAGTAACGGCCAGGCCGTAACAAAAAAAAGTTTAAATTTGGATGGAAAATAATAAATAATAATAAACCTCCAACATCAAATGCATCTTGATTGACAATTCAGCTAGTTCAACGATGAGTAGTTTTGATGTAAAATAGTAAACATTCCCATTTCAGTGATATTTTTGTTTTATGTTTAAATCGAGTTATCTCACCAAGCTTAAGCATGGACATTTTTTTTCATTAGCTTATATGCAATTTTCTCAAGCATGAAAGCTAATCGAAAGGATTTGTCTTTGCGAATTTTGTAGCTCTCCGTTTTCCATATTTATGTCTTGAAACTTACATATGTGTAGCATTGTGTAGAATTGGTCATCTACTATAATTTTCTCTTCAGCTAAAATGACATTAAAACATAGACCATCTTCTATGGTCTTGCGTGGAATACGAGACTGCCAGACCCTCTTTGTTGGAAGCAGTCGATAGACTGGGAAGACCTCTGAACACCCCGATGCGGGATATTCTGGCAGGAGCCGACTAGACTTTGCTCAAAATCATTTTTGAGTTTAGCCGAGCGAATGGTTTAACCGTGTGAATTCCCTCCCTCAAAGACTCTTTGTGGTCAAAGGACATCGGACGATCGGGGTCGTTACCGTGCGCTTTCACGTCGTTAGCATAGATCCGTGAATGTTATTGTGAGACTTCGATCTCTCATAGCATATCAAGTGTCTTGTTATCGGGGTGCCAGCGCCTGGTAACGACGGTCTTATTGCCTACAGAAGTCTGAAGTTCCATCCCATTCCATTTGCTTGTCTTTGTGCTACATGTTGTACATCGCTTGAATGAATGAGAGATGTGTATGGTTGTTCACCAGCCAGACAGAAAATCCTTGTGAGAATGAGGTTCTCACAAGGAAGGAACCAGCTCAGAACCCAACGAGCAAGACGCGTCCCAGTAGTAGCCAAGGCTGTCGATGAGGAACCGCAACATCGGGAGCAATAAAACGGAAACGATAAAGACCCTCGCCACGACCGGACACACTGAAATGGAAACAATCGGAACACAACCACAACCACATGTGCTGGAACGATAAAGACCCCTGCTTGGATCAT
>KB670369.1:0-35952 GCA_000349105.1 Anopheles epiroticus | reverse complement strand
AGAATACCATTTTTTAAATAGCTGCCATGGACGCTTTCCTTCGTGTCTCTGAAGAATCCCGTCCGATCAAGAAACACATAAAATTCTAATGTAAGAAAAACTGTTTCACGGACTCTGGACTTGCTCCTGCAACACCGCTGGAAAACGGTGGATGAAATTTATATTGTTAAGCAGTCATCAACGATGGTCGGAGAACACTCTACGTCCTTCAAGGTGGAAAATATGTTAAAAAATTTAAAGCACAACCTGGCAACGGCAAAAGCTAGCTCCCTCCGTTCTTCGACCACTGCTCGAGTCGATGAAGACTATATGCTTTTCATTAAAACACCTACCAAAATGGAGAGCCAGATAACGAGAAACGACAGTTCACAAGGGACGCTTAAAAAACAGCAACACTGCCACTGGAAGTGTAGAGGAGTGTAGATAGCGCGACCAGTGGCAGTGGCTGCTGAACAAGTGCAGCAACCGTGTTTGGAGCTTTCGTTTTCATTTTCATTTTCATCAAGCTCAACAGCTCTCGAGACTTTTCCCCGGAGCTCCCTTTTCGCTGCCCAACGTTTCGCCCCGATTGCGATTATCATCGACGTCGCATAAGCCGGAAAGTGGAGAACACGGTCGGGGCAATCTTGTAAAATTCTCTTGGTAGCTTCACTTGGTAGCACCCATCTGCCAACCATCCCTTTCCCCCTGCATGCGAGAGTCATCATCGTTCTTGCGATCATCGTCAAAGGCCTCGATGAAGTTTTTGCTCTCATCGGTGTGTCATAATCGAGCGCAACCGTTAGATTTAATTTGTACGACTTGCTCGGCTCAGACATGGAGCGTTTTCTCTGTTGCAAAATGGGGAGAAAAAAAAGCTTTCACTCTTTCAGGAAACTTCTTACCCACTGATAGAAGAACAAAGAGCATGAAAGAAGGAGCCACCAAGCATTAATATCCCTCTTCTTACTGATTTTAATCAATACTCAAGAACCATACTCTTGTTTAAGAACCATACGGTTGTTGCTTTCCTACACCCAGGTAGGATAGCCTCTTATCAACCTTTCACGCTTCACACACTTAGCAATTCCTCAATTAGGAACACATTACAATCTAAATCCTGGCAGCGTTTCATCATCAAAAAAACAAATAGATGATGAACTTTCAATCTTAATTTTCTCGGTTGTCTTTCATCTGGCATGACCCGTGAAGGTTAGAGAACGACTACCAATATAGGAAAATCACGCTACACTGAATGCTAATTTTCATTTCCTTTTCCCATATTAAAAGACAAGCTTAATTCGGAAATGGCACAACGGCTCTGCAAATCCATCCAGATTACGTATGTCGTCGAATTGTCAGCCGAAAAACCCCGACCGAAACTCAAGGATGAAAGATTCTTGAGTTAGGTCTCGGCTGTGTCATGCAACAGCCAACCAACAACCAACCCAACAGCTCCTTCTCCACCCCTCACTCACTCCCTTTAAGCCAATTGCAGAACGAACTGGGACGAATTGGAAAATCAAAGCTCGGAAGGCTTCTGTTTTCATTCTTCAAAGTCACCGTGCAAGCGGGTGGGATGCTGCTAAACGCATTAAATATTCAACCAGGCACGGTCTGTCATTTAAGATGTCTTTAGAGCTCATCAAAATTGAAACGCCGAACAGTGTCGCTGTCAGGGTAGATTGAACTTTTCTAGCAACAAACGTTTTACCCGTGTTTGAGGTTAATCGATATGGAGCGGTTGGTGTTTCACGCAAAGTTTGACCGGCATTGATGAATATTCAGGAGAAATCGGATAGAAACACATCCGTCACTTAATTATTGAATGACCAGCGAGACGCTTCGGCATGCATTTCAAACAAAGACGGGACGACTTGTGGTGACTTTCTCTTACGGAAGCTGGCTGCTTGATTATCAGATCGTCAACCACTTCATCGTACTAGCCAACCGGAACAATTAGTGACGAATGCAGGCATTGATTGAAACAGACACTTTTGATTCTTGCATGATCGGACGTGAAGTACACAGAGAAATTAAGCTTTATACCGTCCATTTAAAAGGCAGTAGAAGAACAAGACATTACTTACACAATCACTCTCCAAAATACATTTGTTAACAAAGTTTTAAACTTATTTAATCAGCTTCAATTTTCTCTTCATCTTCGACATTGACGGTGTGAGAATTTCCTGCCTATTTTTTTTTTCATTTCGGAGCATCAGAAAAATTTCTGTCAACCCTCCTAGTTAAGCCAAAAATGATAGTCACTGCAAGTCTGCCCCTAATTCAATATAACAGATTGAAACCGATCGATGCTTACAATTGTTCAACTGAGAGCATAGTTTAATTTAGCGTGATATGTTACACTATAGCCGGACAGGTTTCAAGCTGCATTGAAATTCTCATTTCTCTCTCATTCTTCATTGAATCTTTTTCGTTCTAGTAATAATATATTTGTTGTTGTAAAACTGTTGTAAATGTCGAGCAACATTGTAATGGTAAACATTGTATTCCGGTTATACTGTAACTGATATTAAAAGTTTAAAAATTCCTTTGGAGTGCCAATAGTGGAGGAAAATGTTTTGGACACACAGAATCTCCAGCCCTGAAAAAACGTTAAATATTAAGACATTTTAATGTCACCATAACTTTCTGTTATCGTCACATGGAAAATGCATCACTGCCTCGATGAACATTTGGAAAAGCATCAATGTTCATCTTGAGGTACTAAATTTAATGTTATCATACACCTCATATATTTTTTCACCCTCTAAAGAGCAGACTGAACAGTAGAGCCCACTTTGGGAATCTATCTGAATACTAAATATTATTGGAATAATTAATCTCCTCTTAGCAATACGGTCTGGCCGTTACTACCGATTAAAAAAATATTCTCCTCTTCACTAAAGAAGATAGGATGCCTTATGTTAGATAATACTGTTTATCTGCTGTTTATCAAATTGCCACTCAATTAATGATGGTTCAAAATACTCAAAAACGAACTTTTCACTTGCCGCTACAATAGACCACCTTTATCAAAAGCTTATACTAAACTTGTGTATTATAAACTTGTGTTCAAACATTAGAAAAAAAAGGCAAACGATCTCGTATTTGCTCGAACGAGGCATGTACGTGGAGTTTAAACATACGCGCAGCAGGCCACCAGTAAACCCCGGCAGCTACACCAGCACCGAACGAACTCGCTCCTAAAACATGCGCAATATTCCAGGCAAAGAGCGCGGAAAATAAGACACGCAGTATTAGCCATGACCAACCCACCGTCAGTTTTTTTTGGGGGGCCATTTTTCAGATGCCTTCGCAGCGCGGGGACCAGCAGAGAGTGAAGATAGGGGCGGCCGCTCTAGAGCCAAAGCTACTGACGGAAGCTGAGCGTGGAAGAATCAGAGCTGGTGGCAACAACATACCGAGAACACATCACCGCAGCACACAATGCAAGGCACCACGCCACAATCTAACCCTTGAGCTACTACCGTCCGAGCAAGACGGCGGCCAAGAGGAAGAAACCCCCAAGACGCGAGAGATAGTGAGTGGGGTCCAGTCTAAACTCAAGATTGCCAAATTTTGTGCACATCAGTATGTGTGTGTTTGTGTGTGCGAGTGGTTTTTTCCCCCATTCCTCTACGCTTTTAAAGACCACAATTCGCGAATGGAAGCTTCGCAAACGTGAGCGAAAAAGTTGGCGAATGAAGCCGATTGTGGACGGGGAGAGGGAGGAGGGATGGACGGCGTTTGGTCCAACCCAGAAGATGTAGTTAAAGGAGGTGGCGCGCAACACGCCGAGACCAGGGCGCAAAGTGGGCAAAGAACTAGAAACTTCCTTCGTGCCAAGGTCACATTCGCTAAACTTTGCGCAAACTGGCCCCATCGCTCGCGCGCGCGCGCGCACTCTTGCGTTCGTTCGTCCCCTTTCCCTCACCCCACCCCTTTCCGCCCCGCTCGTATCTGTTTCTGCCTGTTCTGCTCCTTCTTCTGTGCAACCTTCTCTCCCTCCTGCCCGCTCAATGAATGCGTAAAATTCGCATAAATACATACGCAAAAACTCGCGAAACGGTGCGCGCGTATGTGTTTAGCTCCCCCTCCCACCCTACCGGCACCATCACCCGATGGGGTGCGGTGGAAAGGGGGAGGTAAAATTTGGAACGGAGCTGAACGGGACGGAGCTACAACAATTCAGCTCTTTGTGCTGGTTGGGAGAGTCTGTTGGTGGATGTGTGTGTTCAGTATGTGTGTGTGTGTATGGAAAGACACGTTTGGGGGGCCCGTTCTGGGCGGTAGGAGTGCGTCAGGGCAACGCATAACCTTTTGGCTGCCTATTTCGCGATGTTCCTCTCTTCCGTGCAGCAGTGGGGTTGGAAAGGAGAGGGCTTTAGATTAGGCGATATGCGTCGGAGCATACGCGAATGACATCAGCCGAAACCGTGGACGGATTGGATGGCAGTGTGTCTTGTGTGTTGCTGGTCGTCGAAAATGAACTTTCGAGCGTTTGTAGAATTTGTAGACAGTATTCGAACATTGAAAACGTTTGTTTTAAACGGATAAGACAGAAGAATCTACTGAATGTTTTGATATATTTAACTGTTCACCCCAATACATCTTGCACCATATTAAGAACAGGGAAAGCTCTATCTATAAAGAAAAACAGCACGATCGGTACCAGAACAAGTTCTTTTTTATTGTTTGGAGCTTTTTCCTACTTAATCCTACCTACATAGCCTTTCTTCTCTCCTCTTTTTGCCTAGCATAACAATCCTTGCAGGCATGGTAAAGCACTAATGTGATTTATGTGGTGTATCCTTAGTCCATATTGCGTATGAACTGCTGGCAGCAGTTCAAACAGAATTCGAAACAACGTCGAAGTTTATGACACGTCATGCTCTCCGAAAAGAATTCTGCATAATTTTGGTACATAAAAATAGATAAATCTAACAATCAACAGTTTCCAAATCATTGTAAGATTGATTAATTTCTACATAATTCATATTCTTTCTTATTTATGATATTCAAAACAATACGTAAACTCTAGATTGTCCAAATATTGTTCGTATATTATGAGAATATTAGGTAAATTAGAAAGTATAAAGCAAGTAAGTATCCACAAGCGATCCTTATCATAAATTCTGAATGGCTACCGATGTTGAGTATGATCGATTAATTGGAACAATCGTTATATTTATAGCTGTTGTCATAAAGACAACACCTTATTAAGTATTTCCAATGAGCAGTATCACTTCTCTTTAAAAGGTTTCGCATACATACATTTCTTTTCTTTAAGCTTACGTAAATTTTGCTTTAAATTTAAACTTTTTGTGTTTTTTTTTCTGCAAGTCCCCTCTTGCCCTTCCTCTGTCCTCATGCAACTGCAGCAAACCGCAACTTGAGTCAGTTTAAGGTTTATTGATCTCGTTAACCGATCCTTTCCCTCTCCTACCACGCATGATCGATTTGATTATTCCAATTGCTGCTCGAGGCCACCCAACGCACAGAACACAGTTGGGGTTCCGTTTCCTCCAGCCGCTCGCACACCGTCTCCAAATTTGCCGAACGAACATTCACTGTGCAGAACGCGAATCGAGATTCGCTTCGTTTTATTAGTTTGCCTCTTTGTTTGCTTTCTTCCTAGTTTCAAATCGGCAAACGGGGGATTTACGCAAAAAAAGGGAAAGCGCACACACACAGGCTCGGAACGGAAACGCGAACCGGAAATGAACGGGAAGACCCCGACCTTGAGAAGACCGGGAAGACCGAAGAACCCCTGGCAAGCGGGGAGAGAAGGCAGCGCTTGAAGCGCATCACTTCTGAAGGCGTGTGCGGTATGGCAAGCAAAGAACAAATGTTTGCTCTTCGGTCCGGTACTGTGTGTTGCAAAAAAAAAGGAAAAAATGGAAAGAACCCGTTTCACAGTTTCGGTCGCCATTGGTGGTCTGGGGATGGTGGCCACTTCCGGCCGAATTGTATGTCGTGTCTCTCTATCTTGGTGTATGTTGCGTTTGGCGCTATCAATAACGCTTGCTACGATGGTAGTCCCGGCAGCCCAGAACGTATGACGCTAATACATTCGATTGACACATTATGACTGTTCCATCTCCGTCCAGAAGGGAATTTAGATTCTCAAGAAATATATCAGATAAAACAGCACCCATAAAAATGGGACACGATCTGGAATTGATAAAGGAAAGACACATTTCCTTGATCTTTACAAAGCATGCAAAAAGCTACTTCGAATTTCCTTTCCCAGCAGATGCCACTGACAGACTATCAAGAATAACTCACTGGTATATGAGAGCCTTTTTGCTCCGTCTTCGTATTGAATTCATTTTAAATGAAGTCATTCTCCGTTACGACCTCTTCCTACACGTAGGAACAAGATTGTGGAATCGAAGATTTTTTTGGACGTGGACGTCAAACATTGCGCACGTCCGGTCAGCTACGATTGACATCACTTATCGCCTCTTGTACAAAACGGAATTTCTCACTACTGCCGGAAGATTTCCAGACTTTTGCGAGGATGTTAGGGAATTGTAGATTTTTTTTAAGTAATAAAGGCATGTAGTAACAAAAATCGGTTATTAGATTATAATTATACTTTGAAGAATTAATTTAAAATTTACCTCTTTTTCTATACTGCTCTTGCAACAACCTCTAGTTTTCTGAATTCACGTTCCAACACAAAATAAAATAAAAATGCCGCATAATTGTAAAGCGAAAGATACCAGGGTGTTGACGTGATGAAGTGTCAATCGCACACACTTTAAAACAAAACCACCAAGTAAAGGCAGAACCAAAGCCACAAAGCACACAAAGTGACACAACAACCAAACGTGAAACGATACGATCTTTTGTGGTAAGAAAATTGCAACCGAAAATGGACACAACCGAAACAGCACAGCACTGAAAAGTTACAGAACCGATTTGGTGGAATCTCACATTTCGTTTTTGCTTTACATGGCACACTCTGATTAGCTGGTAGTTCTCAAAAGCACAAAACTTGGCCAACAGCGACAACACTTTTACACTTCAAACGGCAACTGCTGGCTACCGTTGCTGCGGCTACTTCTGTTGTTGGTCACTACTGCCCCCAAAGGACATTGCTCCCGAAATCGGCGACCGAAAGACTCCCCTTCGGTGGACCGCACACACCGCAGGATGGAAGGGCACTAGAGGACCTAACCAGTGTCTGGAGCCCCATTTGCAAGGGAAAGCGACAGGAAAATGAGGAATGGTACAACACAGACGGGGAGAGAACCCACCGGAAGGCACGACCAGCATCGCCAGAAAGCACCGCGAGGCTGCGTACCGATCCGCACGCTGCTTAAATTCAAACTTAAATAAAACGACATCCGATCGGTTCGAGCGCTGCATCCCCCCGAAAAAAACGCGCATCGCCTTTACTCTCACCGCCATTTGTGGCACACTCTCGGGGAGCGTTCGTTGGCTTGCAGGTTCTCTCAGTTCGGCACGCTCTCACGCGAACTTGCCGCCCCCCGAGCCACACGACGCGCGTTTTTGACACACAATAGGGGTAGATGTAGTACTTCCGGGTTATTTTCCTTCCCGCTCCAGGTTAGTTGCCTCTCGTTCCATCTCTCTCCAATTTATACATATCTCTCTCCGTGTCTCTTTACACCCCTCCTGCAAGGGTGCATGATCTCTTCGGTTCTTGTCTCGAATGAATTTTCGTTCGCAAAAAAACTTACGCACTCACTCATTTCATCCCTTTGGTCGCTCTCTCGCTCTCAAAAAGTAGGGGCACACGCACCGAGACGGCTGCTGGGAACGCACGCACTCGTGAATTCACTGTTTTGCTCCCCTCACGACACATTTGGTCGGTTCCGTTTCATTTTTTGGGGTTGGCAGTTTCAAACACACGCAACGTTGGCCCTCCAAATAAAAAACCTGCTACGTAGGGGAAAACGAAGCTCTACTCTGTTTTACTTATGGGACGCGAGACACATTCACTCTCTCTCTCTCTCCCTGTTATAGAACAGTTCATTTCGATTTTGGATGTTCCAGTACGTGCAAATTTCTTCGCTTTTTGCTGGATCTTCTACCTCTTCTGCAATCTTCGAACATGAAATCCGACGACAATGACGACGAAGGCAGCGAAGCGGTTCTCTCGACGATTCGGTACCCGTTTTCCGTTGGATAGCGCAGTCTGCAGAAGAAAGCAAACAAAACACACCAAAAAAGGGGTAAAATAAAACCTTTTCAGCTTCAAGAATCACACAAAAAAACGAGATCGTTAGATCGTTCGCGCGCGGAAATGAAACAGACAAAAACCAGTCCGTCTTTCCCGGTACGTGTATATGTGTGTGTCCGTTTTATCTCCATTCCGGTGCAACTAGGGGAGGAATTTTGGCAAGGGAGTGTGTTTAGGGCGCACCGGTGGCACAAGTCCCCGAAAGTCGCATGTTTACCATCGCAACAACTCGAAACAAAGCTGTGGTGCCGACGGCTCTGGACGGGTAGCAAGTAAATTTAATTTTCAAATTTCATGCACCGAAACACGGACATACGGACGCGAACAAACATGTACGACCGCGTTACCGCACACTCGTAAACGAGCGAAGGGCACGCATTCCGGCAGGATTAAAACGTGTTTCCTAATGCGGGACACGCGCGCACCAGACACACGCGAAACGAAGGAATAAATGCGCGCCCGGACAAATGGAAATGAGTTGCGTCTGCCATGCACGGGCACTGTTCAATACTAACCTTTCAGACTTAACTATTAAAAATTAGGTTTGGACGATCCTATCGCAGGGATGACTTTGGAAGCACACGAATGAACTTAAACCAATTTTTAGGCACATTTTCTATAAAAAAAAACATCTTGATCGATCCTTGTAAAAAGGATTGGAAAAAACTGTCTATTGTTGACTAAACTTCACATAAAACTCACTGCATTTTCAAAGACTGTAGAACTGTTCTAACAAATCATCACAAAAAAACTCTCACTCTGCCAAAAACTGCAGTTTAACACGCACAACTTAGAACCACAAAACTGGAACATCCGTCCGGCGCATCGGCCGGAACTGTCCACCGAAACCGTGAGGCCCAAAACCGTGCGACTTTACCGTTTCACCGATGGAATGCGATTGCGAACGGTTGCGTCCGCTTGGCCGAGAGGTAGCAGTGCCGTGGGCTCCAGTCTGCTGGCCAACACGTGGCGCGACTGCGTGCAGTGTGTGAAGGAAAGGTTTTGGCGAATAATTTTTGGCGAACGCTTTTGCGGGTATGTGGTCCGCTCACCGAGAAACCGACCGAACCTGCAAAAGGAGCTAACAGACAGAGAGCCAGATAACACTCCCAGACTAAGGAAGGGAGAGAGAGAGAGAGAGAAAATGGGGGAAAGAGAGAAAGAAATCGAAAGGCATGCGGAGAGAAACGCGCTACCGGAAAGCCATAAATCAAGCCGATAAATAAGTCTCACCCTGTGCGCCTCTCCTTTCGGCATGTCTACCGTTTGCCGTTTTTTTTTGCGTAAGAGGTCCACGTCCGAGAGCTGGCTGGCTCTGCTGGTTCGCCTGCTTGGACGACATTTGAAGCATTTCAAAAACGCGTGCATTATGTACAGACACGGGTATAACCGGTGTCCCCGCGGGGCCCAGACGGATGGGCAAGAATCGGCTACGGGCAAAATTTTCCCTGCGTACTCATACGAGAGCATCCGAACGGTTGGCGACGGATCCTTTTCCCCGAGAGCGATTCCTTCGACTGAGAACAGACTTCTTGGCAATTGGAATCGGGTTTTGGTAGGGGAAAATTGTTCAACCTGGGGAAAGTTGAAGCAATGAGTGAGAACGATTCCCCTTTTTGCTAAGGGATGAGTTTTGGGGTTGATCGAAAAGGATATGGAAGGATGAATTGAATGAATACTAATGTTTTGTGCATCTGTATAAATGTGGCTTTGATCCGATTGTAACTTCTTCTGGAAATATGTTCTTAACATCAATCTAAAACAGAAACTGAAGGATATGATTGAAGCGAATCCTTACTAACATGTGTTTCAAACCCTCCATATGATATTATGAAATACGTTCCTCGCTTCTTTAGGTAGACTGATTACACAATCGTCACAACTGTATCAAATGTTCACCTAAAAACGAGCGTAATAAATGTTGCAGATAGAAGCTGTGCTGTGTTTGACGCTATCTAATGCAACAAAAGCTTATTGAGGTGCGATTAGATAACGATAGCACACGACCTTGACCGTAATTTACGCTCTTTTGCAGCAGACCAAAGCGACGAGAAGCGTGCCAATTGGAACGATAACGGCTATACGCATGTGGGAGTTAAGTTTGCAGGTGAAGTTATCTGTTTCAGCTTTACGTAGTAAATGTGTGCTGAATTCTTCTATTTCAACTGTTAATATTATGCAATGTATGTTGTTGCTTTCACTTCCAACTATCACTTTAATGTTCAGTTGCTTATTTAATTACACAGATTGCGAAAATTAAAAGGATACGAACGATTAAATAAGGTTTAATTATTATGAACAAACAAGTCCAAAGATAATTGGGAAATAAGAAGAAAAAAAATAAAAGAAGAAAAAAGAGATACGAATGTAAAAACAACGTAAATATTTTGGAGTAACACTTGACAACAGATTACCTCACAAATATTACGACAAAAACAGAATACTCTCACCTAATAAAGCAGCACTATTATTACATAGGGTATGAAAAAAAAAAATTAATGGCATCGATTTTAGCGAATAGTAACGCTACTACACATCTTGGAAAATAAAAAAGGAAATAAAAAAGCAAATAATTTCCCTATCAACTGCCCTTATGATATTTATCTAAGAGGTAGTATTGTAAAAGTAATTGAATTAGTATATCTTTACAAAGATAAAACCTATGTTATAAAACAGAAAATAAAAGGCGACAAGTAAACAGGTTAAATGTATATAAATAAACTGAACCGCTGTAAACCCTAAAATTACCTAGTATTAGCTTAACCTATTAGTGATGCATGCATGGGTTTGTTTCAAATAAATTTTAATATCAAAAGCCTAACTTTTTTTTTCTTTTTTCATGTCACATACTATGTAAAATTAGTAATGATGTGTAAGATCCTGGTAAGTCCAAAATTGTGCAGTCTATAAATTATTTAAATTGATAAAATAACGCTTCAGTTTACTTATAATAAAAAAAAAAACATAATCCACATAAACATAAAGGAAACATGTAAATTATATTATTTCACATAAACATAAACGAAATAATAAAAATAAAAATTTCAGCTAAAAGTAATAAAAAATGAAAAATAAACAAAATAAACTAATAAAACAAAAAGAGTCTAAAGCAAATGAAAAGTAACAAAAACAAACTACTAAATAGCTGAAACAGTAAAAATGTGTGATGAACCAAACGAGTTCATCTGAGGAGATAAGTTTCATTTAAATTTTCCCCTCATTTGAGTGTCCTTCCGTGAACTTTATATCGAAACGAGGATGAATCCAAAAATGAAATGTGCTTTAGGATGCGTTGCCGACATTTGCGTTTTGCGATAAGGCTTATGCTGATCTCTAAGCCTTATAGGCCTTATCAAGCCTTATCCCTCCAAAACCTCATGTCCGTGTGTTGTACGTCAGCTAAATCAAAAGATCGCCTGAGGCACTGCCTAGTTTTGACTGAATTCGCACAATATGTGTGCATTGTTTTTTTTCGTCAAAAACAAGTGCCAAAGCTCACAATACTTGAGAGCGGATGAGGACGTGTGGCAATTGGGGGATAAAATCGCAGTGCGTCCACCCAAAACTGGACCTGCGAAAGGATAGAACACGAGAAGAGGAATGAGAAATCATGCTGCTAACGGGATTTTGACCACCCCGTCAGCATCAGCCGCTGGAATGTGTGACATTATTCAGGCGTATTTGCATCCCGCTCTTGCCGCTTGCCTTGACACATAAAACCAACGATGCCGAGTGTGGTTGCCGAGTGTGTTCGATCGGGAGAGGCTTCATTCCTTCGGCCCCAGGTGAAAAACCAAAAGTGGACATTGCAAACGGACTTGCGAGACTTCGAAACGTCGATCCTCAATCTCCTGATCTGCTGCTGCGGTCTCTCTTTTTGCGGGCATTGCTCTTGTCTTCTACTTTCCTTCTCCTGCTTTATCAATGAACGATCACTTTGAAAGTTTCGTACGGAATTTCAAGAATTCGTTCAACTTTCTTTCATCTCCAGCACGCTGAAAAAAACCTTTCCTTTTACTGCTGCCAAAGAAGGAATGAAACCATTTGCCAATTGAGATGCGGTTAGTGTGAACTGATTTTTTAATTTTTCATTGTTTTTTTTTGGTATATATGAAAAACGATATTTTTATCTCTTTAGAAGTTATTCACATACTATATGATAATTGCATAAAAAACACTACATAACGCATAAAAAACACTACATAACCTGCATTTAGGAAAAGCATCAAATGTACCAATGTTTTAATTATATGATGAAAAATAATCAATTATTTTTACATAATTCTCCATCTGATTTCGCTAACCAACTAATTAAGTCTTTAATTTGCTATCACAAAATTTAATTCTTTATCTCACGTGCGGAATGGTACCACCAGTTGTCTTCAACAATCGAGCGCCACCTGCCCCTGCGAGTTGTTTACGAGCAAGCAAACGCAAACGAATGAAAAATGATAATTAATGTACCATAGTTTATGCTTTTTGCCTCTATCCTCTTTGAACCTATCAGGGGTTCATGCCTGTTTGACCTGTTTTTTTTTTGTTATTCCCTCTACTTGCATTCCTTCTTTTTACAACACCTCTCCAAAATGATTGGCATGAGCAAGCTTGATAAACACGACAAATGGATCATATTTTGTACCAGCCAGATATAATTTTGCCAAACCCGACATTTGCTCGGAATCGTTCCTACCCCCCCCCCTCTCCACTGGTAGTAACGAAGGGCAAGCTAAAGGTCTGCTCAAAGTTTCAGAATTTATATCAAATTGGATTTGTGTAAATATAAAAACAAGTAATTAGCACCGCGCATCACCTTTGCTGCTTTGCCCCAACAATCAGATCGGCAACTCATTCGTGCGCTTTACAACCCGCTCGCACCTTTGCCGGCATTCGTGGCAAAGCAACGAATCATTCCACCCTAATTGAGCGCATTTAAGGCATCAAATAAATTCCACATATAATCACACAAGCATAGGCTGCAAGCGATTGCAGCAGTTGCATTTCAAATTTACTGCATATTACTTTTCAAGCTGCATTGGATGATGATAAAGGATTTTTTTTGTTTTTTGTACAGCGCATGAGTTGCTTTCTTGAAATTTAAACGAGTTAATAAACTTTTGAGCTACCACTTTAATGAGCTCACATCTGTTTTACAGTGAAAGATATTCGTTTCGGTAGGAACATTGCGGTTTGAGTGTTTGTTACCAATCTGTTTCATTTTTTTCTAGGACTCTTTTGCTTCTCTCTTTTTCTTTGTCCTTTCAAGTTGAGTTTAGGGGAAAGAAAAAAAAAAGCTACATCGCGTGCATCACTACCAGCAGCAGTAATGCATCAAACAACAGCATTCGTTTTTTTTTTCACCAATCAAACCATCAAGAAAATGTGAAAGAAATCATAACGTCCGTTTATTATGTCATTCTGCCGCTTCCAGCGTGAAGCTGCCGTTTCATAAAACCGTCTCGCGCACAAATTAATGAACCATGAAACGTCAAACATTCCGCCCTCTGCCGGCCTGCCCTTTTTTTCTGTTGGTGCACCGGAACACTTCCTCCTGCAAGAATAAATGGAGCAATGCACGGAAATAAGAAATCCTTGCACTGGCAGTCAGACACCCAGAAGATACTTTTCTTTTCAGTAGCCAGTGCAGCAGTTAAGCGTTGCTTCTTTTCCCTCGTTAAACAGAACGCTAAATTTGCATGCTTTTTTCCGCGTCCCTTCTACCTTGCAAGCACCTTCACCCGATCCCACCCTGGGATGGATGGGACAACCGGGCGCGCGCGACGCGAGTAGAATCATCGCCCGGTGCAGTGCGACCGCAACTTTGTGTGTTAAAGTTAGACTTTCGTGAATGATTTATGCTGCGGTATGCGATAAAGTTTTTTTTTTCTCCCACCCTGCCCCTGTCACTGTGCTCTTACCCGCGTAGGAATTATCACTTTTGCACCTATTTTGGATGTGGCAATGGGACCGGATTGCACTGAGAGGAGAATCGTGCAAATAAAAAAAAAAAAACTTCACAGCATAATGGAGCAGTGTCAGCATGTCAGCATGTTTCCCCCTCACGACTAGCCGACCGACAGCAGTTGCGGGCGACCAATTCACCCCCGCGGACCGCACTGAGTGAAACATCTTTTCGTTCCTCGCCCTCCGGCCGAACGTTTATCTGTTTCGGCACAGTCCAAACTTGTTGACGGAAAAGTGACAGCTTTCGTCGCGGCTGTCGTGGTGGTAGCTCCCATAGTTGATAAAGTAGAAATTGCAGGAAACAGGCGCCACGATCGAATGCAGATAATTAGCCAAAGTAGGGGAGAATGGGTAGGCTAGGATAGGTAGACAATTGTCAAGGGGCGAAACTAACGAGCTGTTGCGAGTACTGAAGAGCCTGGACCAGGACGAGTCGGCGAGGAAATAATTTGGTTAACAATTAGTGCGAACAGTCGCGTGCCGTTGATGGGGAGTTGAATAAGTTTTTTTTTTCCCTTGGTCAGTCATGATTTTAGCTTTGGTCGAAGCATGCACCATTGTACGTTCTGCTGGAAAGCATTTGTGCTATTGCGTTATTTTTCCGCACTGTATCGAATTAGGTAAAATATTTTTTTCACAATTTTCAATCAAATATTATGCAACCTTCACATTCATCACGCTAGAAGAGCCTGACCGATATTTAATTAGGGCAGCATAAGTTAGCAAAATGCCTTAGCACGATCTTTACGCCATTAAAGAAGTATTATATTTTTCATTCTTAAGTACAAATGCATGGTAACTACAGATATGTTGTTGAACTAAAATAAGTTGTTTTAATAATGTTATCATCTATAACCAATTTTAGTAAAACGTATCAATAAAGTAGTCAAACGTATTGAAGCATTACAGACATTAGTTTTGGATTGAAATCTGATTATTACTCCAAGTCAGGCTACAATAATTCTACCGCGCAACTATTGATGTGCTAATTTCTTCTTGAATGGTGCAACAACCTTTGTCAAGGCGTAGTAGAACACTAATGTGCTTTTGCTTTTTCTGTGATTTATTGTACCGTCTGTGGTTTTAATAGTCAATGTATGAGGGCCTGTGTATGAGGGCTAGTAGCAGTTCGAATGGGAACGAACCGGTTCTTGATGTAATGTAATGTTTATTAACTCCCCAGCCGGCATTGACAAACTCTTTGGTTCCTTAATGGTTTCTTAAGGCCTTTAAAATTCATTTATCGTTTGTTAAAAAAATTACAGTTGCTTGCGTTGCTGCATAAGGGTTTGAAACGGTACTTTACGGGTTGACGATGCGTGACAACATGTCGTCATCCTGAGCCTGATGGGATAAAAACACGGAACAGATACGAACAAGTTGTAGCTTTTTCCGAGTGTAATTATATTTCTATTTGTTGAAAATAGTGTGCGATGTAAAGGTGAGAGTGCATTAACACTAATTTTGCTCTTTTAATACAGTAAATGATAACATTTTCAGCTAATCACCCAAGAAGCAGTCGATACCAGAATGTTTGGGGTCTCATCGATCGCTGAAGCCGTATTAAATAAAAATTTTGTTTTTTTCGTGAAAGGATTGTGTCGATATGTGTGTGATACCCCTAATTTTATAATAAAAACACAGACATGTTTTTTAATGAAATTGTTTCCTTTCTTACAGCTTACAAAAAGAGACAGATATATCATGCCATCCTTTTGAATGTAACGACGACAGGAAAGCGTTACGAACTTTCTTAAGCTCAAATTTTACTGCTAAAAGGAATGCTAAAAGTAATACTTTTAGTAATACTTTTAATGGTTTCTTAACACAAAAATTGCTACTAGGGTCGTCTGCAGCTAAGGGTTTTAACGAGAGCGAAACAAAATGGATTCCAGATAATACAGTAACATTACACAAAAACGAAAAAAGACTTTTGTTTTAGTTAATTTATTACAATTAAGGTGGATTAAAAATTTATATTTGTAGATTCTTTTTTGAAAATTCTTTACTCAAACTAGAGAAACTTAATTCAATGTTTTAAGCTAAGCACTGTATTGTAGCATGGATAAGGATGACCTTGGTATGGGTTAGGATAAATACAATAGTTGATAGAAAAATCAGCTATCTAGAAGTAAAAGAATAAAAAGTACTCTGTTTTGTACAGATTTCCAATGTTTTTCATGTTTTGCGACTTTTGTTGAGATGTGAGCATATTTCCTTTTTCTAATATCTTCAATGGAACTAGGAATTTTCGAATATATTTAAGATAACCTACGATTTAGTTTAGTAAAATAGACTTTAGTTGGTACATCATTATAATACTTCGTTTAGGTTCAAATGTGCTTTGACTGACTGTAACTTAGAATAACCATAGCAATATTATCCATCCTTGTCATGGTAAGCAGGGATTCAAACAACTTCTGGCATTGTGAGAGGCTTACTTTAACCAAGTCCCTCTTCTGTTCTGCATGATAACATTGGTAGAAATAGATAAAGAACGAAAATTCAAAAGATAGACAATGAGATCAACTCCATTAAAATCAAATACGAAGGTATAATCATAAGGAGTACAACCTGTTGCCGATTGAGAAAAGTCAAGACGTGTTGTCCAAAAGAAAGAAAATTATGAGCTAGCAAATGAAATACAAGACAACTAGAAACAAAAAAAAACCATTTAAACCAGGCTTAAGAAAATAAAATTTAGTTAGAAACTTTAAACCAGAGCAGACAACTGTATCGCTTACTCGGAGTGACATACACAAAAATATTTGCCCATAAAAGAATTATTATTTCATAAGTAATTGATGAATTAAATCTACAAGAACAAAAAAGGAGTTTTGGTTCATAATAGAACACCAAAGAAACGAGAACAAACACAGCAGCTTAGGGTAGGAACGCTATTTGCACTTTATTACAAACTTTGTTGAAATTTCAAATTACCAAAATTATTGTTTCTGAATTTGAATAATAACTGTGCTATAAATGAAAATTAATTATAAATAAAAATAAAATAAAAAAATAATATTAGAACGCAAAGTTTGTAAGCTCATAGTACAAAACATACATAGTAAAAAAGCTGAGCTAAACTCAAACACCAAAAATACATAACTGAGAAATGATAAAATACTATAGAGTTGAGAGATGTTTAGAAATGCACCAAGGATCAATTTCTGCATATGAAAATAAATTCTGTTTTATAAAATAATTCAGTATTTTGTTTTACCTAAGCAACTTGATCCTAACCTTCATTTTTTAGTTAAAACTAAAGTTAAACTTTTAACTAAAGTTAAAAGTTTAGTTAAAACAAGACAAACTTCTAAAAAAAGTACTTCAGACACTTTACAGCTTCCACAATTGCAGCACTCCAGCCAATTGCTATTAAATTACACTTCAAAAAAACTTTCCCAATTAAAAGCGAACCAGCGAATCCCACCAACACGGTGCAGTTAATTACCAACACAGGATCGGGCAAGTTTTCCAGCACTGTGCTTTGCGTCGAACTGGGTCAGTGCACGGTTTCAGCCTTGAACCAGGAAAACCCGTACCACCTGTTGAAAAGTGATTACTTTTCTCCCACGTGGCTGTTGAAGCTACTGGTGGCAGATTAGATCAACAAAGTTAGCCCTAAACTTTGACCAAACTATAGCCACATTGCACCGTTGCCGGCAGGTACATCCGCCCACTTGAACGGAGGAACTAACTGGGGAGAATTTTCCCCCGATTTTCGTAACTGCCCTGCTCGACGTCAATAAACGATTAAATTACAACCCATCTAAAACGGCACGTCTCGTTACCTTACTGCTTCAGTTGCTTTGGGATGATGAGGGAACCGACTTGACCGGATCGAAATTACTCGTTTCACGCGTTTCGCCGACCGGCAACGAGGGGGACGGTTGAATCGAAAATCGGCAAACATCGTCATCATCGTGTTGTTCGTACGTTTGTACCCGTTTTTCGCTTTCGGCTCGAAAAGATACTGACGCGTGTAGTGTCGAAAGTTTTCCCACACTCTTTCTGTATCGGTATCACAAGCTTTGGAGAGGATATGAAAGATTAACAATTTTCAGATTTAATTAAAGGTAAATCAATTTTAATTTATTTTCTAATACTATCTAAGATAAAATAAATTATACAAACAGAATACCGAACAATGATGAAAAACACAATGAAAAGTATTTGCAAAAATCAATGAACTCTTGCCTCAATTCGCAACATTCGCAGAGAAAACGAAACTCGAACTTGCACCAAAATGGCAAGATTTCTCCCTAACTCATCAACTCCAACCCCGCTTCACCCTTGTCGCCCTGGCCACCTTACCATAATCATGCCCTCTATATATCAATACGATCGCGAAATTTGCAATCCGAAACCCAAGCCCATCCGCTCTGCCGTTTACACACCCCGCCTAACGATCGATCTAGCCCGGCTGGTTCCTTGATTATCGGACGTGGTTTCGCGAAATCAGATCCCTCGAAAACATCAAAACCACTACAAGAGCGATGTCCAAATGCGATCCACACACAGGCACACACGCATGGCAGAAAAATGAACGATTTGCGAAATCTTTCCATTTCGGCGCCCCACAAATTGAGGCCATCTGGTTTTCTCGGCATTTCGGCAAAGACGCGAAAATGCCGTTTGTCGTCTGGTGTGCCGATCTCGCTCGCCTCCCACTGACACATTTGCGTTGTTCGCACCGCGGTCCTAAATCACTGCCTTACGTTTTCCGCACCCGGAGCGAAGGCCTAGAAGGTCTGTTCCGCTAGACGGGACCGTCATAAGCGAGAGCTCGCGGGGTTTGCAGATTTATTTGTTCCCGGCCCCACCTTGGGAATGGCCGGTACAGCCCCGGGGTTGCCTTTGCGACACAAATCATACGAAGGATCTGAAGCATGGAAAAGGGTATTAGCTGTAGCAAAGCAGGCTAAAGCTCTCTGGTGGATGTTTGCCTAAATTAACTGAAGAGGCTAAGTAGATAGTGAATAATTATTTAAATTTTATAATAGACCGAACGGTATTTATATTTATTGTGATTATTGAGATCAAAATCATTTATATTGATTTAAGATAAATTAATTCCAAAACTAGCCTCAAACATAGTTTGAAGGTAATATTAAGTAAAAAAAGAAGTTGCTGATAATAATCTCCAGAAAGGTGGTAGGATTATTAAAGCGATTGCGGTGCCAGTCTACTTACGATCCTTACGTAGTTCAGATTTCACTATCCAACTACTTAGGTTATTAATAACGCTAGTAGGCCAGAAATTACCGGTAAGTCTAGGTGATTGTTACGCCAAGCAGAAAGTGTCAGAAACCCGTAATGCACCTGGAATCCATATAAAATGTGATGATTTGAAATTAATTTATTTCTTTTAGTCAAGAGATGTGGGGTTTGAATACGTACTATATCTTTTACAAAATGAATATGAAATTGTTTGTCTGGGCAGTTTTTCGATGACAATATTATGGCTTAGTCCATTATACTCTGTGCAACATGAACATTATAATAAGTTTACCCAATACCTTATTGCGGGATTAAAAGAACAATAGTTTTTTTTTTTCAATAGTGACGGCCAGAAGTAGATTGTTTTATGTTTTGAATTATTTTAAACTATCAAAAAAGTCTCATTTAGCAGTACAGCCTGGCCGTTTCTATGGAAATAAAACAAAAACAGAATACTTTATAGTATTCTGTCACGTCACAAAAATGAACAAAAATTAATTGGTTCTATGTTAAAAGGGTCCAATGGTGGCCATTAAATTTTACTGAGTTAGTTCTGTGGCAAGGCTTCAATAGTTAAAATACTATTTTTAAAATAAGTCAAATAAAAGCAGTGAAATGTAGAAAAGCTCTACTCTGTAGAAAAATAAATATGTTTTAGAATATTTTATCAATCATTACCACATCCAGTTACGTTCTCGTTGCATGCAATAGGCAAATCAACAGATACTATTAGATGCACATAGTTCATAAAAGGCAATGAAATTAAAGTACTATCTTGAATATGTAAGAGGATACCTATACAAAGTCAAAAAACTTCTCTAGTATAAAAGTTTTCCAGATAAGTATTTTTTAATTTAAGTTCAGTGTGAAGTTAGATTATTAAGTATAGTGTGAACAGAACAGTAATCAGAATTATTCGCCCAATGTAGATAAGATGGTGAAAAATTGGCTTTTTCGCAGCGAATCTTAACACCTGTAAAAGTGAAGTGAAGTGAATACCTGTAAGTGAAAAATGATTAATGAGTTCGTCGTTTAACTAGTGAATAAGTCAGACTGCACCAAAGCAGAGTTCTCATTGACAACGGTCATTTACGAAGAGTTTTTTGTCTTTTTCCTGTGACTTAATGTACCCTTAGCAGGACAGTCCATCAACTGGATCCGAATGGGAATCGACACAACGTCGGCCGTTACCAATGCAACTCACAGTGTGCCCAAATATGATGATTTACTTCATATATCAAACCTACATTCAAAAAATACATAAAAAGACAAATGGAATATAAAAAGAGCACAATTATATTAATTATCTAAAATACTAAAATGTATAAAAATATATCGAAAACGCAAAATTTATCTCATCGTTTTAGGGTAATAATGAGCCTACAATAAGTGGTTATCGCAATAGACTGAGTCAGAAAATATGACAATCCACCATCACTTATTTATAAATACTGACCCATATTTAGCATCTAATTGTCTGCTTCACTTGCAAGCCGATTACACAATTCTACAAATTATTATGATAGGAAGCGAGTATAGAATTTTCATGAGCATGAATATTTCATGACTTTTGCTACATATAAATAATGCCATTCCATTGCGGAACGGGTCATCATTACGTTTTGATGCGGATATAAAGGAGGAGAGTGATAATATGTATAATAAAACTAAATAAATTTCTTACTAACAACAAATTATCTATGATGTACTACAACACAGTACTTTAATACGTTAACATTTTTTATTGTCTTTTTGTGTTAATTCATTCGAGACTAACAGGCACTGGACACTTTTCGTGCCGCACTCGTGTACTATATAAGTTTATGCAACCAGCCCGTTCGCCGCAATGTCAACTAAAGACAATCAAAACATGAAATTCAATCAATCGCACCAAACGGACGAGCGGGACCTGCACCAGTACGGCGCAGCAGGAAGACGGTGAATCCTGACCTCACGCCATCGCATGAAGGAGAACTCTAGCGGGCAACTCTGTTCTACCGGTAAGTGAATTCCACTGTGTGGTAGCTCTTGCTTTGCATTTCCAATCGGATTCGAGACGCACAAAAAGAAACTGGTGCACGACAGATCCCCCTAAGGGTGGAGATGAGATGGGACGTGTGGCACGGTTGTATCCTCCACTCAGTGGGGAGCAGTTACACCTTTGTCAGTGTTGCTATTATGGAGCTGATTTTGCTCTCGTCCATTTCCAACGTCAAGGGCAAAGGTGATTCGATTGAACTTCAATGCGTGATAGAAAACGCTTGAGCAAGATCCGTACAGAATGTGGAAAGCAAAGAAAAAGGGAGGTGGAAAAATATTGAAAATAACCAGTGTACTACTGAACGAAAAAACAATACAACAGAACACGAATAACGCGTTCGACATCTTGAACTTTGAATTCAAGACTCAAGACTTGTCAACAAGACAGCAAAAACTTAATTTGTCATCCAAAGCTGGAGAACAAAAACAATGCGTATCTATACCAAGAACTGAAAAATAAAGAAGAAATCTCAAGAAATCTAAACACGACACGACAACTCAAAGCTTGTTGGATAGCAGAAGAAAGCGCCCATATCCACAAACTTTTGAGAACGCAGCCAACAAGAAAAAGCCAAGAACCGTAACATCTACTAAAACCAGATCGCAGAGAGTAAACCACGCGCTCAACCTCAGATCTGGTTCGCCAGCTCTGACCGACACCGTGCTCCAGTCATGACCCGTGGTGCCAAAAAAGGGGCCACGTCCCCCGGGGCAATTCTGGACGCACTCTGCCACCAGTGGTAAGATGGATGAAACGGAATGGCCAGCAGTTGGCGCTCGTTCAAACGCCATGAATGTACCGGGGAGTCTTCCCCGGGGAGGATAAGATTTACATCGTACCAAGGAAACAGTGTGGGATAGTGATCGAATAGGCACTGTTATATTGGCCACAATTCTGAGAATTAACACGCTTTCCTGAGTGAAGTATTATATAACAGGTAACGTAGGTGAACCGTAGTGTAGATGAGTCGGATATGGAATTAATTTGCTAATAAGATTGTCCAAATTATGAACCCTCCGGATCGCAAGAGCTTTGAGTCCCACTATGCATTTTATATTTCTCTTCCACTCAGATAAACTCTGGCTGCAAGTGATCCACCATCCAGTGCGCAAGGTCTCACTTTAAGTCTTAATTCTTTTCTAACTCGATTTGGATCTTACCCACCGGCACAGAGCGAAGGAAAGGGATCACAAACACACTGGCCACACAAGCACCGTTCTGCACCTTGGCAAACGCATCCGACGAATTTCTCAACGCTTCCACCGGCCGCGCTCCCTACCCCCCCACAAGGAACAAAGTGAACGGAAGGCAAACTCGACGATTCTTCCGATTTTTTTGAAGGAAGCATCGGGAAAGCTGCTGCAAAAAGCACCCATAAATCATGCTCCTTTTGGCCGTTCGACCGCACTCCTCCAGAGCGTTCGGGGTTGTTTTGTAGGTTTTTGCGCCTCTCGCCTCATGAACGTTTAATGGCTTTCTGCTTCGTTTGGTGGTAGCGATGGTGGCGCACGCGTTCGAAGTTTTCTGTCTCGAACCGCTCGTCCACTTCCCAGTTCCCAACGACGGTAGGGGCCAGAAGCTTTCAATGTTCCGTTTCTTGAACCGTGTGTGCGAAAGGACACTCTGGACCGCCTGACAACCGAGATGGTCCGGAGATGAAGCTGCTTTCGCACGGTTCGGTTCATTAATTGTTACCATTTCACCCGGCATAGGTTGAACGTTTTGAGCAGCTTGGCAGAAGGATTTTTATGTTTTGCTTCAAGCCGCATAACATTTTTTTCCCCATTGTTCCATGCCACTGTGACAGGTGATTCATTCAGTATGTCGATTGTCACGTTTGTCATTGGCACCTTTGAAGATGTAGGTAAAAACAGTCCCATCAAAAAGTGGTTTATTATCAGCATTCGGCTCAACTTTCAATGATGTGGTTGTTTGTGTGTTTTATTTTTTGCTTTGTTACTAGCACGGAAAATACTTTTTTTTTCTAGCAATTATTAGAATGTTTAGATCATTTGTAGCTTTTTGGAACGTATGTTTTAGTATTTTTGCTGATGATTGTAACAACTGGGTGTTAATCAGCATTTTGTTTGATAAATTTGTTAATTACGACCAGCTCGTATAACTGATAAACATATAAGAAGAATTGGTAAGAAACAATATTGAAAGAGAGTGTACAAGAAAATGTATTGATAAATTTAATATGATTTCTGGAATGCTTGAAATAAAATAAAAAATGAAATTTAATATTACCTTAGACAGCATTATGGATCAAAACCAAGTGCAACTATATATGTGTTGTAAACAAACGGTTTACGCCGACAGTCGCTGTCACTGCAGCTTAGAAGTGAGTTAGGATGAGAGTGAGTTGTCGGAAGAGTGAGAAAGGAGAAAGAGATAAGTGAGAAGGGAGAAAGATAGGCGAGTCAGAAGTGAGAAGGGTGAACTATATAAAAAGGAAAAATGCCTGAAATTGCCCTTTTCATTCGGTAGATACGCAACAATAAAAAGCAGACTGAAATTTTGGCTCGCTGTTAATGCGTGCCTAAAATAAGTTTTCTTGCGTTTTTTCTACAATATGTGTTAAGAATTTTAGAATTACTAGTCAATGCAAGAGCTTTTCACAGGTTGACTCATCTTTTCTTTTGTCTATTACCATTAAACGTGCCCATGGTTGACCAACTGAACCATGGTTGACGGAGAATGAACCACGAGCTTGCTGAGCTGTTTGGCGATGCAAGTATTCTGACGGTCGCCAAAGCCGGAAGGATACGCTGGTTGGGGCACGTGATGAGGATGCCGGGCTCATGCCCCACCAGAAAGGTGCTCGTCAGCGACCCGTTCGGCACGAGGCGTAGAGGAGCACAGCGAGCTCGTTGGCTGGATCAAGTGGAGCTCAACCTGTCGGAGATCGGATGCAACCGTGGCTGGAGGACTGCAGCCCTGGACCGAGTTTCCTGGAAACGGATTGGTGACCTGGCCATGTTTCTTGGACGTGCTCAGCGATGAGCGGGCCAAAGAAGAAGAAGAAGGTTGACCAACTAGCTAGCAAACCATATTGGTACAATATGTACTCCAATTTCCAGGAAAACTACTTATTGTAGTTTCGATTGATTACAACCGTGCAACAAGGACACTGTAGTGTTATCATTACGTTTGCTGTATTTAAGAGATTTTTAATATTGAAATCTATGAAAGTGATGTTAAATTGTATGAAGCATGTGAAAAGTTAAATTATTTGTAAAACATGACAAAATTAAAAAATTATCTAGTTCTATTATGAGCTTGAGTAAAGTGAGCAAAACAAATGTTTGAATTGAAACGTAATAGACAAAGAGAGGCAAAAGATTGAACGAAATGTGCATAACAATTCAGTTATCAAACCTATCGTTTTAAACCATTTTTTAACAAATATAATAAAAAAATCCAAATGAATCTGTGTACCCACATTTAATATTCCATCGTATTTTTAATTGTTCGTCAAACAATCTTAAAAAACTACCAATTGAAGTTCCAATTCAATTAAACAAAAAAGCAACTCAAAAATACCGTTTGATCTAAAATTCCGCATTACTAACTTCTATTCGATTATGTATTCCGCCATTCGCGAATTCGTCGACACAATCGGATTACCGCAGCATTACCCCGTCTTTTGGAATAGTATCGTACCTCGTAGAGGATGCATAAAAGCCACCCAGACGCCACACCGCCTACCAATTTTATTTGAATGTTTTTTTTATTTTTGCAAAACGATGCGATCACCGAAATCGCAAACGACCGAACCGATCGAGAAACTAATTTGGCCTTGAATGGCAATGCTTTTTAAATCTACTCCCATACCCTAGCGCAAGCTCGCGGTCGCTGGTCGGTAGCGTTGTGGGTGCTTCTAGCGTTTCTAGCTTAGGATAGGTCTAGCAAAGTCGCGAAGGAGTAAAGTCGCTGCTTGGAGATAGACAGCAGCAGCAGCACCACCGGTCCGAAACCGAAATGATTATTCGGATACCGTTTTGCACTGGTGTTGGTGGGGCCGAAACGAGCGATGCGAGTTGATGGTGCGGGACGGTTTCTTAATTTGCAAAGAACGACCGCTGTGGAGACCATGCGTAGAGGCCAACATGAACCAATAAAACAAAAAAACAACATCAGCGAAACATCCGCCAACTACTGGCCTCTCGCGTTCGCCCACCTACCTGACCGTTCGCGGTGCGTCTCGTGTGCCTGCGATCACGTTGGAAATTGCAAACGGAGATTGGTGGGATTGATGGGCAAAATGTGCCGAAATTTGGATTCACAGACTAGACCCCCGACATGTTTTATTTGGTCAGATGTTTCCGATCAGCGCGAGCCGGATTTCGCGGTTTGACCTTAAGCGAACGACGAGCGATGGAACGCCATGGATATGGTGGTGGTTGGAGGAAAAACGCGACTTGATCGTGATTCGATCATCTGTAACGACGATTTGCGCCTTCATTTAAACTATTTCTGCTGGTCTGTGCCACGTATGCACGGCAGAAATATTGCGTAGAGTTTCACGGTTATTTATGCTTACTAAAGTTGTACATAACTAGCAGCAGAAAAATGATACATTTAAAAATACTATTTTGATCGAGTGTTTTGCAATGGCTTGGGTTTTTTTTACATATTGCTGCAAATTATTCAACGGTATTGAAATTGTACTTATTTAAATATCTTAATCTATTCTACAATATTGTAGGCCCCAGATTCATTTTAACAGATAGTAGAATCTATAATTTAAAGTTTATTAAAAATAACCTTCTGAATGTTTTAGAAGTGCTGAGGTTTTGTTTTTCTAGTAAAGACTATAAAAATGCGCTGAATATAAGCGAAGAAGTAAGTGATGGAAACAACCCTTGTACTATCTTTTTTTTACAGAGCATCCGCTATGACCCAGAACGGGTTGTAATTCCAGAAAATCAAAAGTTGCTTTACCTAACCCAGCCAAGCATAACAACATGTTGCATACTTCACCACAAAGAATTTCTTAAAGCCAATTACAACGACTGTCCTATTCAAGCCAAATGGGACTAGCAACTAGCAAGAATAATTAAAAATTCAGTATTGCTCTTTCAACTGATGAGATAGAAAAAGTATTAAAAACATATGAAAAATTGTTAATTATGTACTTTTGCCCGTTTACTAATTACAGTAGAAAGAAATAAAAAACTCACTGTTCTCGTCAAATTGGATTCTTTATGTAACGAAGAAGATTTTTAAAATTCTAAATCTTTTCCAATGTTCTCTCAGACTATATCGTTAAGGATAATTTTTTAAATCGTTTTAAACTACGAATTTGCTTCACAATCATTTAAAACATTTAACCATACAAAATACTATTAAATTCTCTAAATGAGCCCTAAACTGAATGTGCTTCCATTTTCACACACTTTGCGGCAAAACCCAGGAAAAAAAGAGGAAACTGGGTCACTATTTGGTGGTGCCATGAAAATCAGCCACATGATAACCTTCCGGAAGCGTACGAAAACAACACTCACATGTTTCTCTGATTAGCATTCGCGGGACAGTCGCGGGACAACCCCGAAAAAAATGACCCAATAATAAAAAAAAACCCGAACGCCTTGTCACAGCCTTGTAACGAATCGAATCCAGGGGAAAAGGTTTGCGTGCGTGTGGTGACGCGTTACGCACCCTGAAAATGCGGTCAAACGCGCCTTCCAAACGCACTTTCGGTGTGCAAAAACGTGCCAAAATGGTGGAACGATCGGGCACGGGGAAGAGTGTTCCATTCTCTGGAGGGGCAAGACAAGTCAGAAGCGCACCACGTCCACTTCCAACCGGGGATAGAGTCGCTTCTAATGCTAGACTAACACCACCGGTCCCACACACCAGGGTTAGGTGCGCGACGCACGCAGTTCAATGGCCGTCCTTGAATGAATCTACGCGTCGGTGTGCTAGGTGTTTGTGTATTTTTTTTGTTACTTTTTTTTATTTCACGGCAAACGCGCGAAGCAGAATCGGTGAAGGAAGAGCCAGTTCCTCACCTCCTACATGTCAACTGTTGCCACCAATTCCCAACCGCACAATGATGATGGTGGTGGAGCGTGTTGATCGTGCGTCGTAATTTGCGCACAGTGGTATGGTACCGGTTTCGCTCTAACGCACGCATCGCCACCCAAATGGGCTGCCAAAATTAAAAAATCGCACTCGCACACATTCTTACGCGCTAAACATCTGTGAAACCTTGAAAATTTGCACTGCCAGTGTGGCCAGCGGGGAGTGAAGAATTACGGAAGAGAAACGGTAGGCAAAGAGAATTAGAGCTGGTGGACCGTTCCGTTCCACTTCCATCGGCTGAGATTCGCGATCATCCTGCGTGTAGAAGTGCGTAAGGTTGGCAACAAAAAGAAGAAAAAACGCCCAAACGCTGGCACGCAACTTTTGCGTGTCCGTTTTTTAGGTCAGCTGAAAAAAGGTTCCCGTTTTCTCAGTGTTGAGCGTCTGGGCACGCACTTTCGCGGTCAGCGAGAAGTGTGCGGTTTCCCTTTTGCTTGGACCGGGACTCCAGATGGTTCATTTTACGTGTGTGTTCATGTGATCGCATGGGTGACTCGCGCACTGCGCGGACACTACGCAAACTCTAGCATCTTCTCACTTTTTGAGAATTCGCTCTCACGATAGTGCGAGAGCGCCACGAACCAGTGCGTGGGGACAGCTGGTACCTCCATCAACACGATCGAGCTGACTGAAACCGTGGTCCGTGTGGGGGGAACGGAGCAATGGGGGCGACGGTTGGTGGCCAAAAATTTAGATCATTGCCAACTAACTAAACACACCGCCCCGGCGAGCAAACCTCCGCAACATACAACACACATGTGCGGGGTTTGAGAGTGGGACGTGAAGAAAAATTAAAAAAAAAAAAAAAAACATAGCGCAGAAAAGGTCGTTGACCGAGCGAATGTACGATTGACGTTCGCTTCGCTACACGCATAGCAACGAGGGTGTGCGTTTGCGAGCGGCGAATAGAAACAGTCTTAGCGTGCGTGAACGAGTAGGAACATGCTTTTCGAGGCACTGTGACACAGAAACTGGACAGACAGTTTTGTTTTATTTTACAAAATGCGTTGCTTAACGAATCAACTTCATTATTTTCTTAAGAAACGGCTATAAAAAATTATTGAAAAAAATCAAGGTACGTGTTTTAATTCTATCTCTCAGATTATGAACTCCATGATAAAGTGTTTTACTAGTCGAATTGTGATGTTTATTTATTGTTTTATTACGAGACATATTTGGATTGCTGAATTAATCCCCCATGGCTTGTTCTAAACTTAATAGTGAAAGAGTTTGAATACTATTTTAAATAGTGATTGGGTATTAAATTGTTATGGGTAAGAGTTATACTATTGTATTAGATATTTGAACTTCAGATCACGGATTACTTTAAACTATGAGCAGTTGAATAAAACCATCATATTGTTTACATCTCTTTTGTATTTGTGCACCTCATCTCTGGTGTGTTGTAAGTATTTGAATGAAATTTCAAACATGATTTGTTATACAGTTCAAACAGCAAATAAGATTTAAACAACAACCCATTATTAAATGATAAAACCAGTAAGATAGAGAGAAAACTTTAACTTAAACATTCTATTGCATTGCAAAATTGAAAAAATGAAAACCCGTCTACCAGTAGCTAAACAATAAGAGAAAACAATTAAATTGATTTAAAAATATTTCAAATTTATTTCATTTAATATTTAAGCAACAATGTCATTACTGCCGAAAAACAATAATTCAAATTCAACAAACAATAAACTCGTCAATCAGTTTATCAAGAATAAATGAAGGATCTGTAAATTAAATAACAAAAATAAATTTATTGCAGAACGTAACTTTTAGTTTAATGGTGGTAAAAATTGCCTTGCATCCGGTCGTTTTTCCCGTTGACTTTCCAACTATCTGATACTAATAAGTCTAGTAGTAATTATATTTATAAAAAAAGGCTAGTCAAGTTGTCCATCAATGAAAAATTTTTATTATAAATTTGTGTATGATTAAAGAAGTATATTTTTTGAGTAAAATGTAACTAGACAAAATTGTATGTATTTGAAAAACCAACCATCGGATACGAAATAATGTTCCTGTTTCATGTAAGCTTAAAAGAAGATAGATAACTCCTCTTGGGTTTGAAAAAAAAAATTACCAAGAATGAGAAATTTAATAACATGGTTAATCGAAAACGTGGGCACTTTCGTAACGCAATGAAAATGTATTGGAAACATTCTGATGAAAAATATCACGAAGTGCGGTCTGCTGATTACTACACAATAAAAAAATAATAATTGATTGATTTTATTGTAAAATTGTAAGTATGTTTTTAATTATTTGTAAAGCATTTATGAGACACGATATACTATTTTGTAAGTAGTAATACTAATAAAAAGTAATAAAAAAATAGGTTGTAATATAAATCTAGTAGAAAATTCGTACAACAACTTGTTCATGAATTTCGCCCAGAGTGCAAAATGGAGACATTTGTATGCTCTAATTTTCTATGATCCCCGTTGCCGAGCTCCACCGGTTACCCTCCAATCATACTCCATAAAAATTCCGTCCTACCTCCTGCGAAGTATCTTATCTTGCGCACCTTTTTGAACTCCTCCCACATACACACTAACACCTTCTCTTGAGCTTCCCAGTACCACCTTCATGTGGTAATGTGTCTATTCCAATTACGCACATATTCGCGGTTTCTCTCTAATGCCACCTACAGTCCACCTGATCGTCCATCGGTCGGGTGCCCTTCGGTTGCCGGCTGTCATCCATTTCTAACCTTTCCCTGCTGGGCCGTTTTTTTGTGGTACACCTTGCTACATACCATTATGCCCGTCTGGTTTCGAGACCCGGCAGCTGGCAGCTTTCCTCGCTACGGCAGCGGGAGAGTGAAAACGAGTGAAATTAAAATTGGCAACTTTTTATTGACGTTAATCAGCGGTGGCACGTTTTTCGAGGCCGCGCAACACTAACACACGAATCGGGTGGAAAGAGCTCAAACCCGGACATTCTTATCGGCCACCAGTTGTCTGCTAGCAGAACTGAAATTGTGCAAAATGTGATGAACGGGTGCAAATGAAGGAAAAAAAAACACTCGCCAGCACAATCAACAGACGAAAAAACATAGCGAAATGCAATTAGATTCGAACGTTATTTGTTCCACCATATCAAAAACACGTGTTGCATGTGCGTGAGTTCTCGGTATAAAGAGCACACAAAAACACCTTGCCCAACATTGAACCGATTGTTCCTAAAACTACTAATTAAAAACTATCACTTTGTACCGTTTTGCTGGTGATCGCTTTCTCGCATTCGCTTAAAGTGCTCTGTTCATGCGATGTTTGGAACGGTTTGGAACAACATTTACCAAAAGAACCGCGTGGTTCGGTTGTGCATGAAATGATTTGCTACCTCATTTTGTGAAGAAAGCACACGTTAGGTGTAGCTAAGAAAGAAATGCTTTAGGGTGAAATTTATCATCCATGTAATTGGGGTCACGTGCCGTGAAGGTGCAGGACAGATAAGAAGCAATAGCAAAACACGATAATGCATCTTTAAAATCGGCAGTTTATTTATAACATGAAGCTACACTTTTGGAGTCTGCCTTATAGCATTATCGAAATTGTGTGCAAATAAATAATGGAGTCATTAGAGACTAATAATAAATGGCAGCCTTCTTTATCATGTATGTAATCGAACAATGATATTATTTATCGATCTTTAATAAATGTGTATACATTTTTACGTTTCAAATAACCATTAAATTTTACAACTTATGCTTCATTACCCAAATCTATAAGACCTATAATAATATCACTAAAGTCATTAAGCCCCGAATGGTCCACACGGCTCTATTAACAATTCAATTCATCGTCAAATTAGCTATGCAAGAATTTGCATGTAAGATTAATTACACTATCACTGAAATCTTTAAAATTTATAATAATAAGCATAAGTTCAAATGATTAATTGGGTTGATTGGAACTCCGTACAAAATAATATTGTCGTTAGCTCTTGGAAACAGCCTGCAAACTAATTATTAGGGTCTATGATGACCAAAGTTAGAAAATCAGAAAATTTTAGCTTGATTCTGTCAAACATTCGAGCAGTTGGAAGCAGTGAATGGAAAACAGGTACGGTCTCCCTGAGGAGTTTACAACCATAATTTCCGTTTGACAGTTTGTTGTGACATAAGGTCTTAGATTGAAGGATAAAAACAAAAACCATAATTTCTTTTCCGTAATTACGGTTCTTACCATATTGTCACACCACGTGATTTTTATATCATTTACACAGCAGTACCTCCTTGCAACTTCTTCCGGATTTCTTTGGTTGAAAGAATGTATATTTATCCGTTAAACATGTACATGTAAGTATCTTTTGGTGGGTGAAAATTCATTCATCTTCTTTTTTCTCTGGTTGTCAAACAATTCTTCTTCCATTCATGTTTCAAAACTTACACTAAATTTATGTGATATTTGTTTATTATCTTGCCAAGCATAGCGTAAGCGTTTCCTGCTAGTTAAAGTGTCTTAGTGTTCGTTAAATTCTTCACTTTTGATTTGGTAAATAAGTAATTCGTAATGTTAACCGTTTTATCGGCAGATCAAACACGCTTCTATTTTCCCTAAGCATCTGTCGATAGCGCTGCTGAACAAACTTATCTCCTTCACCCTCATCCCCTCTCCTATCTTGCTCTTATTCCTCAGAAAGCAAAATCAAGGGAATCATTATGATGTGCACTTTACAATTACGTATTAAACCACTTTAACTAGCAGGAAACAATGTCTTAAAATCTTGACCTCAATAATTACCGAAAAACATAAAAATTTGATGTAAGTATTAAAGCATGAATGGATAAAGAATTGTTTGACAGCCAGAAGAAAATGAAATTAATGGATAATTTATCATGTGTATTAAAATAACTGCAAGTTTTAAATTCTTTCATTAATCAAGAGCATTTTAATGTGCATTTTAACCTCACGTTAAATAAGAACCGACCGTGCCAAAGAAGCACGAAAAATTGTTTGTTTTGGTTATTTTTGACATCTACTCGAAACTCAATTTTAGATTTTTGCTCGAAAAAAATCCAATGCTTTTCACGTTGGCTAGTTATGCCTGTGATTTTGTATGGAAAGCTTGCAGCATTTTAGCCGAGAACTGGCTTAGGTCATCATAGACCCCATTATTTGATTTGGTATTATTTTGTACGTCATAAAACTGAAAGTGCGATTTATGCAAAAAAAATACAGTAAGCCGTCGTTTCATAATGAAACATATTAACAAATTTAAAACATTCAAAATTTGAAATATTGAAAATATAAATACATTTCAAAACTTCATTCTCTCCATAAGCTATTAAAATGGTTCATAGAAAAAATAAGCAAGGGTAATGAGGTTACTGCACGTGCCGTTGTAAATAACACTTAAATAATAATAATAACTTTTGAGTTTAATGTGAAGTTTCATGTAATTTAATACTGTGAAGCTAGGACACACGTAAGAAATACTATAATCTCTATTTACTTATGGTTCAAAATATAACGAAAAATGTTCTTTTTTTTATTCGGCAGTAGCACGTCAACTCTGGCCGAGATCAGACGTTTTTTCAACTCAGCTCCCCAGTTCTTACGCATACTATTAAAATCTATCTAAAGTACATAGACACGGCAAGCACTCTTACCACACGAAGGAGAGGCAGAAGGCCAAAATCGACCTCCAGTCGGTTTTGTAGAGACGCGACAGATATTCGTAGCAGATCTGATCCCTCTGAAAACAGCTTTGCGCTACTAAGCGAGAACGAGGAAGAAATACCTAATCAACAATCAGTTAAACCCAAACCACAGATCAAAACTAACACAGCAGATGTGTCTGGTATTGATAACGGCAAAATACCTCCAATAGTGGTGAAGAGTTCATCAGTGGCTTTTGTACACAAAGCCGTTATAGCAGCCAATGTGGTAAACTATCAAACGAAAGCAACTCATCACGGTACGATCGTCCAGGTCACCAATACAAGTGATTTTAGGAACGTAGTAAATCACTTCAAGGAACGTAGTTCATCACTTCAAACAAACCTTCCTTTCCACACGTACCAACTACAGGAGGACAAAACTACCAAAATTGTACTCTACGGCCTACATGACCTGCCAACCGAAGAAGTGGAGAAACTTCTAAAAGAAGAAACCTTAGCACCTAAAAGTGTAAAGAAATTTGCCCTAAGCAAAAACGATATGATGAACATGCAGTATACCTGATTCACTGTAGTGCGGGCAGCGTATCTATGCAGCCATTACGATCGATCACCGCTCTCGACCACTGTATGGTAAAATGGAGCTATTATTCAAAAAGAGCAGTTCCAATGCAATGCAGAAGATGCCAACTTTATGGTCATGGTGCCATGAACTGTAATCAAATTGAAAGATGCAACAAATGCGCTGAAGGCCACGCATCATCGTTGTGTCCTCTAACGGCCGGTACTTCAAAAGGGGATGGCAAAGTGCCGGAACACAAACTAAAGTGTGCAAACTGCGACGGAAACCACACAGCAGGCTATATTGATTGTCCAAAAAGGCCTAAAATAAAACCCATCACAAATACAACTAAAAGGTATGTGCATGTGCGTAATGACTTTCCTGAGCTTCCCAACACTAAGCAGATGACTGGCTGGAAAACCAACACACAGCCAATGAAACCAGCGCTTAAACCGTCAAATATAATAACACATGCAAATGCATCCGGTAGTTTTACAACACAGCAGGATCTCTTTAGCGCCGAACAAATAATACACATTGTAGAAGAAGTTTTTAAAAAGCTAGAAAAGTGTAAAAGTAAACAGGATCAAATTACCGCAATTTTTCAAGTGGTTGCCAAATTTTGTTTCCCATAATGGATTGCCAAGGTGAGTTAAAAATATCATTCTGGAATGCTAACGGCATTTCCAATAAAAGAGTGGAGTTGGTCCAGTATTTGAATATGAACAACATCAACATCATGATGGTGGTAGAAACATTTCTCAAACCGGCGCATGTATTCAACTTGCCAGGTTATAAGACATACAGACTAGATAGATTATCGGGTCCAAAAGGAGGAGTACTCATTCTCATTAATGCAAAAATGAAGCACCAGTTGATGAAAGGTTTTGATCTAAACATAATTGAAGCAATAGGAGTAAAGGTTTTCACAGAGCAAAGCCATTTTTCATTTATTACTGCGTATCATCCAGGTTCCAATACAGATATGCAACACTTTAAAAAGGACATAATTACACTAACGACTCGAAAAGAAAATTTTTTCATTTGCGGCGATTTAAACGCTCGCCACAAACAGTGGAAGTGTAAATCTGAAAACCAAGCAGGAAAAACACTCTTTGATGTATCACAAAGAGGCCAATTCTCCATATACTATCCAAACAAGCCAACATATATTCCCGCTGATACATACAGAAAACCATCTATAATTGATCTTACACTATCAAATTACCAGAAAAGTTTTTCCTCACTAAAAACTAATACAGCTCTAACATCCGATCATCTACCTGTATCCTTCAAAGTCCATAATTCCACAACAAATAGAATTCCTGATTTTAAAATTCCCGATTATCGATTAGCAGATTGGAAAGGATTTAAATTAATAATAGACAATAGTATTGACTTATCCAATAACCATCTTTGTGACATACAAAACACCACTCAAATAGACAAAATGTTACACACATTAACATCAGCAATTACGCGAGCTCATGAAAGAAGCATTCCCACAGTTATACCTGGGAAATATAATATTATACTTCCTGATAATATAAAATCTTTAATAAAACTCAGAAACAAATATAGAAAAAAATGGCAGAGACACAGACAAGATCCTTCATATCGAAATATTTACTATTTTTTAAAACGCAAAATAGAGCATTTGATAACACAAGAACAGAATAACAGATGGTCTAACACACTGGAACGATTAAAACCACATGAAAATAACACCAACTGTTTCTAGAAGTGAATAAGAACAATAAGAAACAAACAAACAAATACTCCCAATTTAAAAAGCCATGATAAATCTCTTCTCACCACCACAGAAAAATGCGATGCTCTGAAAACCCATTTCCGAATTGCTCACAATATCACACACAATGGTATAAGTCCCGTAGAGAGAAAAATAACAAATAATAATACTAAATTTTTTGAATCAAACGTTGGTAAAAAACCTCCTCCCTCTGAACTTATAAAACCAAGTGAGCTAGTAATACTTATCCATAAGTTAAAAAATAACAAGTCAACTGGTTGCGACAAAATTAATAACAGATCCATTAATCGCCTCCCCAAGAAAGCCATAATCTATCTAATTACGATTTGTAACACGTGTCTCCAACTAGGATATTTTCCAAAAAATGGAAAAATTGCTAAAATAATAGCTATTCCGAAACCAGGGAAAGATCATACCTGAAAATTACAGGCCAATCAGCCTTCTTAGTTGTTTAGGTAAACTTTTGGAAAAAATA
>KB670358.1:275938-337897 GCA_000349105.1 Anopheles epiroticus | reverse complement strand
GCATGGGCTCGAAATAAACATTTTTAAAACAAACCGACAAACAGCATACAAACGAATCAATCGAACAAACGGGCCAACAGATAAAAAAACAGCAATATGTAGAGCTTCCGGACTGCAACAACATGCAACACGTTGGACCACCTACCCGCTGGACGTGTGTGGTTTTGAAACTTTTGCATTTAATCATCAACCTGTGACGGGGCAGGGTTAGTGCGCCTGTTTTCTCTATTTGGTTGCGGTTATGTTGTGTTTTTGTTTTTTTTTTCTGTTTTCTCTGTTTTTAAACAAAACTGAAACAGCTGAGTACCTAAAGCGTAGCATACGGATCAAAGCGAATTAATTCGACAAGGCTGGACAACGTGCCCGAGACAGAGAAAAACTTTATCAACAAGGCAAACTAATTTATAAACAATCAAGCATCTGTATTTGCAGAACAGGGAAACACAGTAAAGGAAGAGGAAATGTAAGGTAAACAGTTTCTTTCTAATTGTTTTCGAAAACTTTGTGTCATCATGCTTCACACCGGGTTAAAGCGTAGACAAAGGGATGAGGCCAGTGCAGGTATCAACTTACCTAAATGTTGGATCTAAGCCATTCTCAAGTAGTGGTCCGTCCGTTAAAAGTTTGCTCAACGGGGAAGACAAACAAGCCCCATCCTGGGGTAGTTATTTGGCAATGGATGCAAAATTTAACGCTCCTAAGGATACACCAGTTTAGCAACACCACTTAAGCTCTGGCTTGTACAAATAGAGCTACTGCCAGAGTGACAAGGTTTTGGTGACAGGAAGCTTCAAAGTGTTAACCAAACAAAGTCCTCTAACCGAAACCCTTCCGAGCTTAAAACACACATGCAGAATCTGAGCTTGACCGTTCCTGCTGACTGTTTTCCATCGGTAAGGTTTCGTTAGTTTTTTTAGAAGTACGACAAAATTAAAAAAAAAAACAAACACACACTCTCTTAAGCGGGTGCGACAGTCTCACATTCAAACAAATGTTTTAGTGGTTTGTTTGTTTATTTGTCTCGCAATGCTGAAACATTTTGACACGAAACGACAGGACAGATCCTAAATCACCGAACTGAGAACTAAGAATCCAAAATTCTATATGGCGCCCCTAAAAGTATGCAATCTACAGTAATTTCTACTACTCAGAATTTATTGCAGTTCTACTAACAACCTAACTGGCGGCATAAAGTATGCAAATCGCAACACTATGGCTACCAATTACCAAGAATTAAATAAAATCGCTTTTATTTGGTAAATGCTTCAACTTTTGACTACTCGAAAAATATATTTGAACATTAGCTTCTAATCATCGCACCTCATCCTACTGACTGAAGAATGATATTTTTGTTTCAGGTACATGAGTTCCTAGTGTAAGCAATACGGTCTGGCCGTTACTACCGAATATAAAAAAAAATGAGTTCCTAGTGTTCTTCATTTAATTAAGCCAAAAATAACACATAAAGTATTTTAAAATGTTTCAGCTAGTATCGATCTACTCCCTTCAAATGCAACAACGTTGCTCTATTGCAGTTCGTTATAAAATAACACCAATTTCTATCCACACCGCAACGATGGTCGCGAAAATACTGCTCAATTCTGCAAGCAGCTCGCCCATTCAACGCTCAATGACCGCCAAAATTGGCTCACCCCCAGCCCGGCACAGCCTCACGGTGTTGTTCATTTCGAATCACGAACCCACTCAAACTCGTGCCTGGGTTTGATTCAATAAAGAGAAAGCAGGAAAAGCTCGTTCCGTGTCGTGCCGAAACGTGGTCCACACTGATTGAGTGTGTGTGCCAGTTCCGACCAAGGAAAGGAAAAAAGTTCATCCTGCTATATAACACGTCAATGAAGAGGTACAAGGCTCGGGAAAGGGAATGAGGCACGTCCGGTGTATGTTCCGACGAGGGCAACAAAAATGTGGAAATAAACAACGAACGCAAAGCTGCACAAACGCTGTCCACAAACGCCCTCTACCAGGTGATGATGAAAAAGCTATCTCCTCTTACCCACCATTGCGATGCCTTCCTTCTTGAAACACACAAACAGCGAGAGAGAGAGAGGGAGAGTGGTACAAAATAAAAAGCTGATGCACCGAGATAAAAATAAAATGCATATAAATTGAAAAAGGCAAGCCGGATATTGAGGGCAGACACAGGGGTACCCGATCCAAACAGGAATTCCAGACCACTGCCCGATAAGTTCTTAGCTAGAGCGTGCTTGTGAAGCAGGCATACAAAAAAAGTGACGACATTCCTGTGTTGCTCGGGATGCTCAGCTTCGAAAGCATTTTTCGAACGAAACCACCACAACACGTGGGAAAAAAAAACATTTGCACCCGTGTATCCGTGGAGCGCGTTAGCAGCAAGCAAGATTTCTTTGATGGTATGCATCTGCATCTGAAAATAAGGGTTCGCAGGTGATACCAGCCAGTCAGTAAAATGCAACACTCTCCAAAAATAAAAATGAAGTTTTTAAACTTTACATAACACATTTCAATTTACCTCTTGTGTATACTTAACGCGATATATGTTAGAAGATTAATAAAAGGATAATATTGTCCAGCTGTCATGAAGCATAGCTTTACAAATAGACAGTATATAAAGAAAAAGATGAATTTCAAACAAGATCATACTTCATACAAATCATAACAGAGAGTATAAAAGAAGAAACCACAAACACCTCATGCAGAGCACTGCAACCAGCAACCTTCCAAATATCAAAGCAACCCGTTGCTCGGTTACTCCTTATTAGCCATGGTTGGGTTAATCTTAATAGATTCCAAAACATAATTATCCCTCTTATATCTTCTTTTTTTGTGTTGCAACGTTAAAGAGTTTTTTTTTACAGAAATATTAGAAAGATACACAAAATGAATAAACACCCAAAAGCGGTGCGCATTGTTTGACACGGTAATTAAAAGTGTAAACGTTATTCTTTTCAATGCCGCTTGTTTTAATTTATTTTTTTTCTCTTCCGAAAGGGTTACGCAGGTGTTGGCGTACTTTGGGTCAGCCAGTGCACGACTTCACGCTGTCTTGAAAGCAGGTGATGAACATTAGCTTTGAAAATAAAGCACCCTTTTTACACGTTATGTCAAGTTGAGGTACAGTGAGGGGAGATAGATATAAACCCATTCATTTTAATTTGTTTATTGATTTTTTAAATCTGCAAATCAGTTTCATGATACAAAGTTAGCATATTTTGAAAATCGTAATTTTAAAGTATTACGATTTCCAAAGCAACATAAAACATACAGGTTAAGGTTAATAAAAATATATGCATGATAGTCGCAACAATAATAAAAAAATCATTTTTCTGTAAATAAAATTGCATACTTTTAGGCGTGTTGATTTTATTACAGTGTAGATTTTATTTTATTTTATTTTTTATTTTTTTATTTCGGTAGTTACGGCCAGGCCGTATTGCTAGATTTTATTTTATTTAAGTATAGATTTTATTACAAGTCCATTTTAGAATGATTATTTTTAAACTGAAAATCAGCTGAGCACCTAACTTTTCCAAGTTTGCATACTTTCAGGCGCTATCATTCGTGTTTTATAGCATTCCTGTGTTTTAAGGCAGCATTTAAATCAGTATCAGGCTTTTTTCATAAAGAATGTAACTCAACAATTTTCTGTTTACTGTCACATTGGTTACAGTTTGTGTTTTATTCATTTAACATTTTTATCATCTAAACACTAAATGATAACTAGCGCTGATACAATTAACTTTATGCTACATTTTCTTTCTTTCTCGTATTCATACATAGACCATCCTAACCTATAAGTTTATAACAATATGCCACACACTGTACACTTTGCCCGTTTAGCATTTGTTAATTACGCTTTGAATTTGTTCACTCTTGTTTGAACCAGTATCTGTTCGCTCCCATGGTGAGCCTCTTTTGTCATGATTTATTCGTGAGAATCCTTCACAGCCCGCGCAATCCCCGTACATAAAGCAAACCCAGCATTAAGCGTACCTGCTAGAGATCGGGAAAATGTCCTTCCAAAACTCCTTCTGGGTTACTGAGCCCACACAGCTCGGTCCGACTGGTTTGACGCGGGAAAAGCAAATACCGGCCAGGGGGAGTGTGCGCCAGGGAAAGCGAAGAAAGCTTTTATATGGTCATTTCCTCGCCTACAAAAAACTTCCCGCCTTGTTTGCGAACCGTTTGCTCGGTGGTTTTGGCAGGAAGAGCGCTCCCAGTGGAGCAGAAAAATGAGCGAATTAAATTGTTCACTTTTTGCGCACTGAAATGTGGAGATAAGGAAGGGGGAGAGCATCCGGTCGTGTCGGTGCGATCCATCCGGAACGTATAAAAAAACCGGCGGTGTGGGTGAATTGTTGGGTCATAAATTAATTATTATGTTGTTTTCAACCCACTTTTTCCTCTTACAGTTTGTTTGGGGGGTAAGGGTTCTAGCCCGTTTTTCTGCGCATCGACACCTTCCGGTTTGGGAATCACCTGGCGTGCTGGCGTCCCTTCTCATCCTTCTTTCGTCGTACCGTGCCTGGCAGGGATTAATTGTGAGTGAAAGGGCAACCCCAGTTTGGGCGGACGAAAAGTGTGAACGAATTTTTTGGGGCAATACTTCCACATCCACGCTGTCATGCCAAACATATGTGCTGATGGATTCTCTACTCCTTCCACTGACAAACACGAACCTAGGCGTGGAGGTGTGGAGTGAAAATTAAAATTAACCAAAAGGTCCATCATTTATTCACGGCCATTTTCGATCACTTTTCGGACCTGTGCGGTGCCTGTCCAGCCATAATGGAAGAATATGATTGTGCACATACACCGTGCACTGTTTGCTGTTTGTCGAATGGATAATATTCGATTTCAGCGCATGTACGCCCCGGCCGGAAACTGGCCCAATAAGTGGCCATGTGTGTGTGTGTGTGTGTGTGTTTTTGTGAGGAGCGCATTATGAGATCGCAATTATTTGCACTCCGGCCTGGATGGAAAGCGAACAAAAAAAAACGGAGCCTCTGGCTATCAATCGGCTATCAGCCTTTGGAAAAACATTGGTCAAGCATAATTGAGAAAGTTTGCAAACAGTGCACCGGAAAGGATGTTCGCAATGTATGCTTATGCGTATGTGTATACTTCCGGCAAAGGGTATAAGTAAAGGTGAGATTTATCTGACTACTGTTAAAGGTACTTGTAGAGAGGGCTCTTGGGCGAACGCAACAATCACCATGGATCAGAAGAGTTGTAGAGTGCTGTAATTGATGATGAGATGCACTAGATAAGCCACTCAGTGGATGATATAGGTATGTTAGCTCTTAAGCGCCTTAGTAATGTCAAATTTCCTTACAAGACCACAAACGGGTACCAATAGTCGGTAGATGCATCGGTTCTACTTTCCTTTTACAGTGGGAATTATGGTACTTGTATTTTTGTATTTTAAGTCAACACTATAACGAAATTAAAACATTGGTTGACTGTCTATGTGAATGTACGTAACGCCCGATAACTAAACCCTTCGATGAAAAGTAGAAAATAATGTTAGTAAAATTATCGATTGCATACCTTAAGGCGTTTAGAAATCAAACGAGTATTATGCTTTACTTTTCCCATTTTTAAATCAAAATAGTCGCACGCCTGAATTATTTGAAACATTTTCGTTTTATTTCTTAAACAAACCCCCCAAAATAAAGGTCAAAACATTTCCAAAACCGCACACTCTGGCCCGATCCATCCCTCCCGCTACAGGTTCTGTTTCGTTTTCGGCCCATCGTTCAGCTGCTCCAGCTGGCTCGGTATCTTCAGCCACTGTTCGCACTTCTTCTTGGACGTTTCGATCTGCTCCCACGGTATCTCGTCCCGCGTCATCCAATCGAACCGCCGATCGTAGTACAGATCGTAGTGCGGACCGGACGTCGGAAAGAGCTCGCGCTCGTTCTCGGACATCGCGTCCAGCATGCGCCACATGCCGGACATCGAGTCCGTCTCCAGCCCGCAGAACGACTCCTCCGAGACGATCGTCCTCACGCGTCCCTTCTTGCGCTGCTGCAACAGTTGCTGCTGCTCGCGCCGTTTCTTCTCCTCCTGGTGGTGCTGCAGGTCACACTTGCGCAGCATCTCGTCGATAAACGACCGGAACTTGGGGCTGAAATCGGTGGCCGTCTGCAGATCCGGACAGGCGGCACATCCAGCTGCCTCCGGAGGCGTTTCCTTCGTCTGCTTCCGGTGCCGATTCTCGCCCATCAGCTCATCGTAGGCGCACCGGAACTCGGGTGTAAATTGGTTCATCAGCAGCAGCTCATCGCTTTCATCCACGCCGGGTTTCTGCAACGGAGCAAACAACACATGGCACAAAGGTAATATGGACTACCCCGGACGAGCTCTCCCAGCACAGCACCAGGCACCTTTTTCCGCTGATCCAACAGTATGTACGATTCGTCCAGATCGGAAAACGGGTCGGAAAGCGCACTACACTCGGACGAGTCGCCATCGTCCGGCCGATGAGCCCGCGGCATCTCCAGCGCGGACAGTGGGCGCAATATTTGGAAGATGTTTTCCGCAAACCGTTGGCGTACATCCGGATCTTCGCTCGTGATCGGAAACGCGTCCATTGCACTGCACGGCCACCGTACGTTTGGTGCGGCCGGTGCTCCGGGACCGGCCAACACACCCGCGACCCGTGTTGTTGGATCGATAAGGAACCGGGCAGACTCACCCGGTACAGTGGTGAGCTGGTGTTCCGAATTTTTGGGGGTAGCGCATCGCGAAATGATAAACTTGACATTCCCCTTGCACTACTTTTCAGCACACTTTTGCACGCGACTGATTGCTCACAATGGTACGGTGCTTGGCGTAGACTTTGCTCCCCTTTCTACCTGCAGGCAGTAGCAAGAGCATCGAAGAACAAACAAGGGGGACTAGGACACGGAATGAGCATTCCCACCCTTTCCCGGGTTTAGATGATGAGTAGATAGTTGTAGCTGTTTGCGACTCGCTTTTGGTGGGTAGGAAAAGAGGAGTAAGTAGGAAGCGAGTGACAACCTACGACAACACGATATCCCATCCCACGGGTACGCTTGGTGGGCTTAAGTTGGGGGAGTCGTAGGCGTTGGACTATCAATCTTTTGCCTCCATTATGAAGTTGTTGAAAGGCAACTGGAATGCAAAGGAATCGTTTATCGGTATGGCAGTTCGGAAGTTCCTAGTTACTTACCACAAAAAGGGGATGTTTCAGGAATGTTTTTTTTCTTTTATTTTATTGTTTTCCTTGCTATCCTTTGGGAAGAATACTGTGCCACACATGTTAAAAACGAGAAAACAATACATCAACTATTCATTTCATACCTGTAACTCTAATTATTCATAAGCATACACATGTCCTTGTAGTGTATTTGTTATTAAACTAATCTTTTACGCTCTTTACATGCAATGCCTATAATTGAAAAAATGAAAATAGGAAAAAATGAAGTTAAATTTGGATCGTCTCTAACACCAGATTTAATCTCGGTTCCGTATTTGAAATCGGTTCTGGAAAAGGAACTGTTTATGGGTTCAACGACTTGTTTGAAATCGGAACCGATTTTGGATTCAAAATCAATATTAGAAATCTATTGAAATTATGAGCTTTGGTGGCACAACAACCAACCTGTAGGGCAAAGGCCTGTGTGGCCTCTGTAGAGCACTGTGACTCTGTGACTTAGTGTATCCATCCATATCAGAATTGTAAGTCCTGCATAGGGGGGGGGGGGGGGGGGAGTTGTGATAAAGTGTACCCATAGCAGGATAGTCAATCCTGCGTATGGAGGACGGTGCCGATCCGAATGGGATTCGATGCAACGTCGGGCCTGATCGTACGAAATAGGCCTACGCCGCCACCCATGAGACCATCGAGCCACCTCAACATCTTCAACATTAGAATAGCATTTAAACAGGGATAATAGAGACAATGCCACAATAGAAAGCCGATTACATATACAGGGCCTGATTGTAACAAGGGGACAGCTCGAGAAGAAAAATGTTCGTAAGCAGTGATCTAGTTAATACTAGAATTATTCTTGACTTTTTGTGAATATTAGGTTGCATAAGTGTTTTTATGATTCCACAAAAACGGTTTGACCAAATTGCCAGGATGAAAAAGAGATTTGTGATGGTTTTTTCATGAAAAGATATAAGGCTTTACATGACTCCATTATCCGAGCATATCAGTTAACCGGCACGCATCTGGCCCTGACCTTGGTATACGAGGAGCTCTAACACAGACCGATAGTTGCTGCTGGGTTGCTGCACGAAATGTATTTCTCAAACAAATTCTATGTCAATCTGAGAGTGTCCTGATAGCCCATTTTTTAAATGTTTTATAATTTGCTTAAAAACTTTCTCATTTACCTTTTTACTCATAAATTAGCCGAGCGAAAACGCTTAAAATAATATATTTTACCTATTCATAACTTTTTTCGGCCCGTTTCGTGATGCTTCACAGTACCACTAGCCGCCACCAGATGACGTCCAGTCAGTCGGCTGTTTTGTTACTTGGGTCGCTACCGGGGAATCTTTGCTAGATGGGACTGCTGCATGGGAACGAACGGCTCACTTTTCGCAGAAAAGCCGCTGTTTGACTGTTGTTGTTTGTGCTTCCTTGCTTGGCAATCAGCGCCAATCCCAGCTTGTCCGCTAAACTTTCAACAACCATACAAATCAACATTCAACAGGCCTTGCCGCTTTCTGAACGCTTACGGTGTGACCGTGATTCAGGATTTCCACCATTTCAGATGCACCATGGCAAGCTCGAGTGATTTTGACGACCCACAGCCATCGACCAGTGCACCCAAATCGTGCTGCCCTATCTGCGAAAGGTGGCTCCCAATCGCAGAGATCGAACTGCACGTCGACGAATGTCTTACGTTGAGCTGTGTAAATGATGGCAGTCCGGCCAAACAGCAGCCGATGAGTAATACACCAACATCGTCTCAAGTGCCGACGCGTAACTTTAGCATCTTCGAACGCAGTCCAAAGCCTGCCAAGCGAGCGCGAAGCGATGCGGCACCGGTGGCCACAGTAACATCCAGCGTTAATGTGGAATCTGCGAATGAAATCACAAATCTCGACACGGACGACGAGGAAGAGGAAATTAGAGACCAAAGCAAAAAGCTGAAACTGACAGTTCCAACACCGAAAGCGGGACGGACACTCTCCCTTTCATTGTCCCAGGAATCAAACGTACCGCTGGCAGAACGTGTGCGTCCGATCAGCATCGAAGAGTACGTCGGCCAGGAGCAGATAATCGGACAAAACACGATCCTACGCAAGCTGTTCGATCACGGCACGATGCCGAGCATGATCCTGTGGGGACCGCCAGGCTGTGGCAAAACGACACTGGCCAACATTATCGCCAACCGGTGCAAGCAGAACGTGGCCACGCTGCGGTTCGTGAAGCTTTCAGCCACGATGGCCGGTGTGGCGGAAGTGAAGGAAGCGGTAAAGGTGGCCAAAAACGAGTCCAAGTTTAATCGCCGCACGATCCTGTTCATGGACGAGATTCATCGGTTTAACAAGCTGCAGCAGGACATCTTTCTGCCGCACGTGGAGTCCGGCACGATCACGCTGATCGGTGCGACGACGGAAAATCCATCGTTCAGTCTCAATTCGGCCCTTCTCAGCCGGTGCCGTGTGATTGTGCTGGAGAAACATTCGGTGGAAAGCATGGTGCGCATCCTGGAGCGTGCCCTGCCGGAGTACAAAGCGGTCATGGTGTCGACCAGCCTTAACAACAATGTGCCGGACATCAGCAAGACGCCGTACGTTCCACGGTACGTTTTTGTTCGAGATTTACTAACCATTTGTATGCTTTACAACACTTTTAGAATAGAAAGGTCACGTGGTGTTTTAGAATAAAAATCCGTTATACCATGAGGGAGTAACGGGAGAATCGTTTATTATTCGGAATGATATGGAATCAGTTTACTTTACGAAATGAAACGACCATATAGTGTACCCTAGTTTTTGGCTAGTCCAACCGTTATTTTGCATTTAAGTTCCATACATGTATGTACAGCTTCTGTTTTAAAGAAAATTAACTTGAATGCAGATTCAGAATAATGATTTATCAAGAGTTTTTAGCTGCATGTTACATTTAAAATTTAACGATAAACATGAAGAAATACGGTTCAAAAAATCCTATTCAAAGTTCACATGATTCAGATTAATACATAGTCGTTAAGGATGTAATGCAGGAATGACCCCCAAGGCGAATGGACAATTGTATATGTACAAATATCATATAGCAAGTCTGATTTAATTGTTTTATTATAGCGTTAAATAAAGCTATGATGCTGTCTATTTTTGATACATTAATCCAAGAAGCTGTTTCTTTCCCCCTCACAGGATGATCGTGCACGAGGAAACCATTCGATGGCTGGCGGAAACTTGCGACGGCGATGCACGGATCGGTCTGAACAGTCTGCAGCTAGCCTTATCCAGTGCCTCCACCTCCAACCCACCGTCAAGCACCGTCTCGTTCACCGATTCACTGAAAACCATCACGCTGGAGGATGTGCGCGAAGGGCTGAAGAAGTCCCACCTGCTGTACGATCGCAAGGGCGATCAGCATTACGACATCATTTCCGCGCTGCACAAATCCATCCGTGCGTCCGACGACAATGCCGCCCTGTACTGGGCAACGCGCATGGTAGCGTCCGGCGAGGATCCACGCTACATCTGCCGGCGGATGATACGGATGGCCAGCGAGGACATTGGTCTGGCGGACACGAACGCGCTGCAGGTGGCGACCGCTACGCTTACCGCCGTCCAGTCAGTCGGTCTGCCGGAAGCGGACTGCATCATTGCCCACTGTGCGGTGTATCTGGCCCGTGCACCCAAGAGCCGCGAAGTGTACGAAGCGTACAAACGGTGCCGTGCAGCGATCGACGGATGGAAGGGTCCAATGCCAAGCGTGCCGCTTCATCTGCGCAACGCCCCGACGAAGCTAATGAAGGACCTCCGGTACGGGGCCGGGTACAACCTGCTCCACAAGGACGAGTCAGGCTTGACGTACATGCCGGACGGGATGGAGGACGAGAATTACTTCTCGGAGTAGCAGTTGTACTTCAAGCTGTATATTTCCTTTCACATCAATCTCAAAGCTCCATACAGTATTCCCCCATTTCGGGAGCTTGCAAGGGCTAAGCCCAAGAAAAACCACGCTCCTTGTAATATTGCCATATTGTAAATTTTTAATAAAATAAAAAGAAAGGTTGTCTTGTTCATACAAATCTGATTCCTTTATTTCAGCACACGCAAGAATATTTCCACATTACTTGAAATTGCTGAACACGCGCGAACTGATGGACCACAGCGTTGCCTTGTACACCGTTCCGTCACTCCCCCTCAGGGTATTGTCTTGGTTCTTCTTCTTCTGTTCTGCGAGAAAGGTTGTATCCTCCTATGGATATTCAGACTCGTGTCCAAATTCCCACATTCAGAGGCTTACTTTCTCTTTAGAAGGCTTCGACTAACTAGAGCCGTGTGCCTGAAGATTTAGAGTTCCTTTACTGGTTCTGCTGCTATGGCTTTTGTGAATTTCTGTGTATGAAGTTGAAACTGCGTAGTTCACTGTTGTGTGGTCTTGCTGTTGTAAGCTTTGTTCGCCGATTCTGGGAATCTTTCTTGTCGCAGCCGAGCTGCGCTTGTTGTCACTTGGACTTGTAGTCGTTCACCATTTCTGAGAAACGCGTTTCTTGTTACAGCCGAGCTGCTTGTGGCGACTTTGGCTGCTAGACACAAGGTGTGGTTTCCGCTCAGATGAGACCTTCATGATGAAACAGAAAAGAAAAATTATTCTCAGTTAAAGATCGTTGTTTACTAAAAGTGAAATTATAATGTAAAAATATCAGGAAGGACTAACATTCATTTAATGAAATACCGTCATTATGTCTCAGGATAAGGGCTGACAATTCATCATCTGCTTGTTATAACCATAGATAGGTTCTTCTAGAGCTGAGTGATCAAGAACAATTCTTTTCAATGCAGAGAGCAAAAAAGTGTAGAGTTAAATGATACAGATTTCGGATAGTCTGCTTGAGAGCGTGATGGCTACATGAATACTTTTAAGGTGTAGTTTTTAAATAAAACTGAAATTTCCCTGTATCATATATTACGTTCCTTCACATTATATTGTACCATATTCAAACATGGGAAGAACAAAATTCAATGAGGATTAAATCATTGCTTCATGTACTAGGATAGTTCAGATGAATAAAACAGTTACATTCCGTATAAAAAACCCCTGTAAGGAACATGGTTAATGTGAAACGGTTTCATGAACTGATTGAGCACTTGTGTCTAGATTTCTATGGTTTATTAGCATAGGTAAAATAAGCAATAGATGCAGCAAGTAGTCAAGTAATACCTTTTGTTACAGGAAGTGCAGTAGATTCTCACGCATCGGAGCTTTTTGGTGATCCGTATTTTTATCTCTGTGGGAGATCATAATGAATCTTCAGAATTCAGAAAACCTACGTAGAACAGGAAAGAAACAAACACATTTATTAATTTTAGATTCAATAGAGCTAATAATTCTTTCAACAATTTTCTTGGCTTCAGTGTTAAGCATTTTGGTATAATCAAGAAATATTCATCTAATAAGAAGAGGAAGAATTTTTAATTGTTCATCATAAACACAGCGCCAGCAGCTTATTTTGCAAGTTCTTTTTCAGTACTTACCATGAATATATGATTCCAATAGAAGTGTCCAGTTTAGAAAACACATGTTAACGGGACGGTATGCTTTGCGCAATACAGCATCCTGAAAAAAAGCAAACGTAATCCCTATTATAGAATTTAAAACACGATGTAATTTATTGTAAATCTAGTAGTAGGTCGAATTTGTTTTCAGTATGGTGCAAGGCACAGTGAAATCATAAGTTTCTTTCATTCCAGTAGGGTAGAATGAATCATCATAAACATACATTCTGAATCGTATGAAAGTCACGCTTGTTGGCATAAAATCAGAATTTATTTGCTGCTCAACAATGAATCGGATATGGAATAAGATTGATTGCTTCTTACCTAGTGCAATGCACTGCTTCACTGGTTCACATGTTAGACGCCAAAGTACGATGAAATGGAATTGTTCTCACACCCAACCATCGAACTAATACGGTTCCTGAACAGACGACAGATTAACAAAAATAAAAATACAATTTAAATTTTACAATACGAAAGAGTAAACTAAAACATATGTTAAGGGCTCTGCATAGATTACTTCAGTATGGTGCATTCATTTAATCAAAAATAGATTCATTCCATTTTAACTTAAGGGAATTTGCTATATCATCATTATTGTTCACCGTGGAAATGCATGCTGCAGAGGTATCCTTACCTATATTCATCCGAATCCATGACTATTTCATCCATGTTCCCAAAAAACGTGTTCCATTCGCATGCTTACGGCACATGTTGATCGCCATTAGAAAGAGCTTTCGAGGTAATTCCTGCAGATAAAAAGAAACTATCATTGAACTATGCGTATCTATTAATGACCACAAACATTCCATTACTGGGTGTTTTGGGTAGCTTTCAGTTAGTGATGCATGATATAGTATCATCAGAGTAATACAGAAAATTGGGATATTATCATCAGTAAGTTACTACAAAGATCCTTATTTGAACTATAAAACGAACGTTTTATGCTTACCTTACACGTTTTGTGAACCATCATATCCTAGCGGCAGAATGCTTCGTCGGAAACCATCAGCGAATAAGTATACCGGATGTTCCTGAGATGAAAGAAAGCATGATTTAATTAATTCAGGCACTTTGTATGTGATGTGTCGATTGGGAGATAATTGAAAAAAGTGCAAATTAACTTCATACTGCACAGAAACATGATCGGAAGGCTATGTAAGCTTGTCGGCGCGCTGAACGCACATGGCCCGTGAGCAACATAACCTTACAATTCAGCACAAGCCATGGCAAAACGGTCGAAAATGCCGATGGTACTTTAATTTCTGACCAGTCGAATCAGAGCGAATAGTTAAATGAGTTAAAATATACGAATTATCGCAGATATAGCCACAAATTAAGATTTCTATTAGAACTTACCCAACACGCTCCGTGCCGGATGTTGTCGACCACGCTATCGCTATGTTTAGCCATTACCATTGGCGTCACATTTTTCCAATACAAATCAAATTACGCCTACTCGCAGTATTGACTACCTTTTGGGTTTAACTATTGGGTAAAACAAACTATTTTCACACTTGGCCATTTCGACAGTATTAATAAACTATTTTGCTTGCAAGCACTTTCGTGTGCTTCTTGCACGGGAGATGAAGAGAAAAGAACTTTAATGGAAAGTTCACATCTAGACGATACATCGCGATTTGACAGACCCGGACCATCGAGAAAGAGCAGAGCGGAGCCGAAGGTGTCGAAACTAAACCACATTGGAAAGTCCAATTTTTAGTCCAATTTTTAGTTTTATTTTTTCAACTTTCACTGCATTGAAATGTTATTAAATTGAGTTTAATTTCTCGTTGTAGTTTAGACTTAATTTTTTTGAACAAATTCTGAAATTTATTCGAAGAGGGTAAATTTTAGAACTCAGTTTTTCGTACTAAAATCACGCTGAACCTGTGTGCCACGTTTATAGTGCAACGTTGCATACTGCCAACTCTTTATTTGCTTGCTGATTTTAAATGTTTAAATGTTTTTAACAATAAAATACCTGATCACGTTTCAAAATACTTTGTTTCCCTGCATTGATCTGCTTTGGAAGCTTTTTCCACAATCGCTGCGTCCTGCATTTCCTACCCACACACGTTACCCACCAGGACCACCATACGCTCCCACCGTTCCACGGGGTTGCGACGAAGAAGAAAACTGCTTTTTGTTGTTTTCCACTGAAATCTCTCTCGCCGTCACATTCGTGCCGAGTTTTTTGGAAAACGCAGCGCCCCGTTGGCTCGTTCCGCGATTCCTCAGATTTTTGCGTAAGCGCAGTGAACAGAAAAGGCAAATCGAAGGCCCCGTAGCAAGCGCGCGGCTGCCGCCACTGGATCTGTGTGTGCTTCTGGGCGAACCCGCAACCGAGAACCGAATGGTAAAATAGAAATCAGCCCCATAATCGCGAAAGGTGCCACTTGTGAGGTCGTGTGAAACAGAAAAGAAGTCATCGGCTGGGGGGTGGGGGGTAAAAGGTAGAGGAGAGCTGGTGCGTGTGTGAGAACAAAACTTCCTTCTTCTGCTACTGCTGCTGCTGCTGCTGCTGCTCCCATCTAAGCAACCATTTGATTTAATCTGGGCGAGACGGTTTCTTCACGGCTGCGGCTCGAGAAACAGAAACGGCAGGGCAGTTGCAGCGTAAGTCGATCTCGAAGCTGGCTCCGATAACAAAAAAGCGAAGAAGGAATCCTTTCACTCCCTGGTGTCCCGTAGAACGAGTATGTAAATGTGTATTTGTGGTTGTGTTTGTGTATCTGCTCATTTTGGTGTGGTTTCGTGAGTGAAAAATTAGCCTCCTCCCTCCGCAGCGGACGACGAAGTGAGAAAAGTGTGTTTAGAGAATTGCGTCAAGCAGTGGCAAAAGGCGAGGTGCCGAAAAGAAACCTGGACCCTCTTGGTACCTGTTCCGTTCCGGGTTCCCGTGTAGTAGTAGTAGAACGCTCCAGCCACAAACATCCACACACCTTTCCTAATTCCACAAAACAAAAGGGTTGAAGGGTGGGCTGGGGTACATGAACGGTCGTGGGGCGAGGTCGGTTCCGTGAGAGGAAGAATGTTTTTTTTTTCTGTTTCACCTACTACTACCAATACCAACCTGCACTTTTCAAGGGTGTGTGTGTGTGGGGGGGAGTTTGGTGTCGCACATCGTAACCGGAAAAAGGAAACGGTTGGACAGAACAGCAGGTGTGGGTGCAGGTGGGAGTAGGTGGAAATGCAGGAAACGGGAATTGGCAGAAATGGCACGTTGAACACACGGCGGGTGCATTTCTGGTGTGTTTTTTATTCGTGTGCAATATGTAGTGCGAATGCAATTCGCTGTTCCCTCCTCGTCAGCATGTCATTGCTCCCGAGCCTGACAAGGGCTGTGGGATAAGAGCTCCAGGAAGAGTTTAAACACTCAATTGTTCGATTTTGTGTTTATATTACTTCTGTATTAAAAATAGGGTTTTCGCCAAACTTTAGCTTTCAAATTTACTTTCAAGTTATGGATTTTGAACGTTCTTTTTGAGAACTGGATGTGTCCGCAAAAATTACCTTGATTATAAAGGCATTTTAAAAACTCTGAACTATATAGCAACTCTAGTCAATGTGTATGATCGGTTTTCCGTTTTGAAGGCTATTGAAATTAAAACTAAATCAGCAAGCTCTTATATAATCCTTTTTCGAAAAACTGGGCAAAATAATAAGATTGGGACACTATTTGAAAGACTTTTATTTATTTATATTGCATAAATTTAGCGTCGATTTGTAATGTAACTCTAAACACATTACCTCATATCGAGTCGACGGTTACTGGCCTGAAACTTTTCATTGGGGCAACGTCCGGCCTCGGTAGCTAACCCTAAACGGTGACCAAAATTTGGAAATGGAGCTATGAGAATATTTTTTAATGTTTTGTGACATTAACCTTACTTTAAGATATGCTCTTGTTAGGTTTTAGTTTAGTACTTTTGTAAAAACAAAAATTCTAGGGTCCTTTTTGTGAATAAGGCGTTGATTACACCCCTTTTTATTTATTTGTTCGATAACGAGCTGTTTTTTTAGCCTGAGCAGGTTGACATTTCCGCATTTGCCTTCAACAATGTTTCCCCAGTCCCTTCAGGCCTTCCAAAGCAAACAAAAAAAGACTCCATTTAACATTAAATCGATACACCTTTGCACTTTCGATGAATCAATCTAATCCGTCATCCAACCAACGCGAAACGCGAAAGAAAAAAATCTTTGAAATTGACCTAAAACGATTTTATACCGTGGTGGGTAAGAATTATTACTCCCACGTGATTAAACAACCATCCTTTCTTCCCTTTGTACAAAAAAAAAACAAAAAATCTTCACTTCAATCCTCATCCCGTTTTAGTTGAACTTGTCTCTCTCTCTCCCAGTGCATCTCAATAGCCCGTCCCGGCTAGTGCTGTCGAAGTGAAATTTCGAAACAGATTTTAAAAGGCGAATATCCTCTTCTACAACGTGCAAGTTATAGGAAAACCCGGCAAAGTTACCGTAGTAACCATTGTTCTGTGCGCAGAAAGGAAACACACGTCCATCGTTTTGGAGTGTGAGTGTGAAAAAAAGAAAAGTGTCTACCGAAAAGTGATAGCAAAATCGATCGAATGTTGTAGCAAATGAAGCAAAAGCAATAGAGCAAGTGTACGACCTGTATGTCTGTGCCCGTGTACAACAAATGATAGCGAAGTGTTGCAATTTAACGACATCGACCCGTGGAAGCTGTCTTACTTTTTCTCTTGCTCCCTGTGTTTGGTAAAAATTGAATTTTGCTTAGCCAGCCGCACCTGAATTGCAACAAATTACAACGAAAGCGTGTTCAGTACTTCAACGACGGAATTCCTTGTCTGATTTGTTGATCTACATTCTGTTTCCCTGTGCACCCCACCGATCAGCATAACGGCCACTCGCAGTGATCAGTTCAGGTAAGTTTCCACAATAGCAAATGCACTTACTGAATTTAATCTATCAGAAAGGTTTTATTAATGATAGAATGATTTTATTACTTTAATCCTTTAATTTTTCGCGAACAAACGGTACTAAATCTAATAAAACCTGAAAAAGGATAAGTACAGGGTTTCCCTCCTCTTCTAATCGATGTTGGTAGAAGCACATTTCCGTTATCGTCTAGTTTTTATTTCGTCATTTTGGTACATCATATTGACGCACGTTTGCTGCTGACGCCATCCCTGTCAAACCAATACATCAACAACGTTCTGCCAGTCAAACTAATACATCAACTCAGTTGCCAAAAGCAAACTGTATACAGCACGGTAGCATTAGCTTCAAAACTTCTTTAAAAGATTACTAATTAATTCTGTTATTGAACGTTACTCAATTCAGCAGACTATCATTACAATCAGAATTATAATTAATTACCATCCTTGTTGTATGTTTTGTAATAATTATTTAGCTCATTACATTATTTTACTTTTTACAGAGCGCTTTAAACCTTCAAACCCAAGTAAAAAGGTCATTTAAGTTAAGTAGATATCCTCAGTAATTCTCACAGAAAAGTATTTATTTTTTCAACATAGTTTGGAAGATGCTAGAGAAATTATTTTAGTTTTACAAAGTAGTTTAAATCTCTAAACTCATGTTAAAAAAAAAAAGTCAGTTGACTACAAAATTCCCCGTTGATGTTTTGCTTGGACGTGATGGCCGACAAGCGTGTGTGACATAGTAATGGCAGTAACCACTCCTTTGCGTGATTTAACTCAGAATTGAGGAGTTAGATAAGTGAGTTAAATCTTTAACTTTCTCTCTTTTTAAGCGTTATAAAAAATAAAATGTTTTAACTCTACCGCTAATTCTGTAACTTTTTGGTGGTCAGTTAACTCTGAATTAGTTGACTCTTCGTTCCTAGTAGTAGCTCACTTACTGTGATTTAACTCGTCGGTGAGTTAAATAACTCTTTGAGAGTTCAAGCACTCTGAATGATCATCTCACTCACTGCAAAGATTTAAACCACTTGCCTTTCAACTCCCGACGAGTTGAGCGCAAACTCTCGAGTGAGTTAAATCGTAGTGAGTGACTGAGCTAATCGGCACACTTATCCAGCTGTCAAAGTTAAACGACACGATAACAGGGTAGTGATTGCATCAACATAAAACACAGGTCGGGAAACACTGCAAAAAAGAATGCTATCCAGATAATGTCACTATCGTTATCAAAGCCGTCATTCCCCTACCTATCAGATGATCGATCATCTTACCTCCCATAAAATAATTCGCATAAATAGGTCAATTTGCAAGTAGGTCATCGGAATAATGAAGTAAAGCAGAATGCAAATATTAGCCCACGATTCGAACATGTCGTCATCCATCGCCCATACGTCAAGTGTGTCTGATTGGGGATGACTAGTGAAGGAGAAAAAATAATCAATTAACAGACCACTTTATCACAATCAGCCTGTCTGTATTTACATGCATGTTTTTTTTTTCACATAAAAACAGCTGATTTATGAATCGAAATAATTCATCTCTTAGCGCGTTCTGTATTCACGTGCCCTCCCTCTCTCCTGTAAAGGGAAAAAATTGTGCAATTGACTGTACCGCGCTGTTCTTATCAGCAGGGAATTGATTATGCGCATGGTATTCAAATAATAATAAAAAAACAACATGTTTGACTCAACAATTTGTGCAAGACGGTGGCGGCGGCGGGAATTCGTTTAATGTAGGCAATTTGTCTTTCCGCATCAGACACTTTTGCGACGCGTTTTGGATGGACTGTGTCGGCTTCCGTCTGCGCAACAGAGAGTCACTGCAGCTGAGAGCATGATGTTGATCAATGCTGATCAATGTTTGTGTTGTGTCTCTGGCCAGCGTCTGCCCTCTTATCTCGTACGATCGAGAAACGCTAAAGGGAATTGCAAATGGTCATTGACTTGGTGCATTCAACTGCACTTTTCACCCTTTTTTGTTTTGTTTGCCATAGGTTCTAACAGGTTTGCAGTGTATTAGCACTGCAACTTTTAATTAATTTGGACAGCGTGTCGCGTTTTATTAGTTTTGTTTTGCTGTTTTCTTAAAGCTACAATTTTATTCACTTCCCTTAACTGGTTTGTTTCAACTTTGCTTGCAATTTAAGTTTTGCGAAACAGATCAATTTTAAAACATTCATTATTTTCCTACACGTTTTATCAGTTACTCTCTATTATATGTTTTTTAAATTGCCCAAAACACCCTCTGTAAACAATTCCACACGCGCGTGTGTTACCGAGTGTGATGTATGTACGTTTTAGTTAGTCCCATAAGGAAGAGTCAAAACCCACGCGAATCTCTAGGTGTATCTCGTTCACTCTCTCTCTCTCTCACACTTAGAAAGGAAACGTGTGCGCCAACAAGACGATTCTTCCCACGTTTCTTTCCCATTGCCCATTACCTCCCTAAAATCCACCCAAACCAAATTTTTGCCGTCGTTTTTCGTGAGTCAAAATTTTTGCAAGGCCACGGTTTTGGGAAGGGATTCTTTTCGCTGCCGAATAGGAGCTTCAAGCACTGCTGTAGACTAATTTTGATCTCTCACGCTCCCTAAAACAAGCATTGCGTGCGTGCGTACAGCGTGAGTCGGGGGGGGGGTGGTAGTTTTGTACTGCTTTTGTACCCTCCCCCCCCCACTTCCTCCCTCCCGTTTTGGATTGGTTTATGTAATAGGAGTGATTATGAACAAGGTGCTTCTTGGCGGCGCTTGATGGTGCCACTGTGTAGGAAGTAGTCTATTCGATTGGGAGTTTTAGATGGCCCGAGTGTTTGGCCCAAAAAAAAACGCTAGAGCATCGTATGTTTATAATCAAAAGGTTAATTTATTATGCAAGTTTAAAACATAGGCATAAAGAATAGTGCGTTGTTAGGCTACAATAATATTGGAATATATTTCTATAACATTCATGTACCAAACGTGCAGTGTCTGTGCAGCTGGAGATAAGATTTCTGGTCAAAGTCACTTCGTTTGAGCCATTCAATTTAGTCTAAAGTTCTGGTGATCCAAAAAATATTGGGATTTTTATATTTTATAATCTTGTATTACGGCACGACAAACTTCTCCAATTCTCAGAGGAAACAGAGTCACAGAAAGCCAACGAAGTTGGGTGGCTTTGGCAGCCTTAGTTCTAGCATAATTTGTAATAAATAGGAGAGAGTAAATTGATATAAAAAAGAGACCTTAAACTGTCACTTCAATTTAAATTCAAATTTAACTTAAATTTAAATTAAAATAAAAAAAATATTAGAATATCTTTAGCCAGCTTTGGCTTATTCCTCACAATTGGTTTATGAGTATGATTTTTGTGAAAAACTCAAATATTGTCGGTCAATTATTAAATAGATAAATAATTTTTTTTTTCGGTAGTAACAGCCAAGGCCGTATTGCTAGATTAATCAATAATAAATCAATACAAAAAACATACATCGAGAATTAAAATAGTGGCCGTAAATGATACAGTTTTGGTAGTTGAGCAAATACACCTTTACACTTAAATTTTGCAAGTCCAGTTCGAGTAAAAAAGATCGTTTTTCCAGATGCATCATTTGTATCATTTTATAATATGATCATATGATTCCATTTTTCTTGATAAGATCGTTTTTAAGCGACGATTTTATGTTTTTTTTTATTGAGGATATAAAATTATCTTCATAACGATGGCTGTTTTATATTCACAAATTATTTTCGTGTTTGTAAAATTCTGCCCGTAATGATCAGGTACAAGTATTTAACTACATGAGAGTACATGATAGTTTGACTCCTAGACGTGACCGGTTTGCTCCATATTACTTTATCTAAAAGTGTATGCTTCAGTATATAGTGTCTTGTGAGTCAATGTTAAGTATATTGTGACAGAACCTCATCGCTATGAGATATATTACGTTATTTGAATGTAAATTAAAATCCATTTTTTTTATCAAAAACAATTAAAATTAAAAATAGCAAAAATATTTGACGCAGCCATGCTCCGATTCCACCCGTAAACTACTTCATGTTTTATGTGCGAAAAATCAACTCTCTACTCGAAAAAAAAAACAACGACCATGACGACGTATCCACCACTGCTCCCCGTCCTTAAACTGCAAACTTTTTCCCTAGCTTCTCCCACCGGTGATTGCTGTTTCTCGATGAAACGTGGATTAAACCTCGATTAAAGGCGTCAAATTTAAAACACAGCTCTCCTCACGGTCAACCGCTTCCAACGCTGAACGGAATCGAAACAGTTGATTTCCATCCGTGTCTCCACCCGTCGTCGGCTGATGGAAAGCGTGCGGAAGAAAATTTGGAAAAACATTCCATTCCCAACCACACAGAAACACACACACACACACACACACATACACCCTCCGAATGGTATGTTCGATTTCTTACGCTTTCATTCCGATGGAAAGGAAGCTTTTCTTTTCCCTTGCGGGTTTTCTCTCTCTCTCTCTCTCCGCCGTCTTGTTGTCACCTTCGGCATTAACATTCCATTTGCCGCTTTTTCCCTCCCGGCCCATTGGAATGTGTATGTATTTTGGAATTTGATGTTCTGTTGATTTCTTAAATTGGAGACTCTTGATTATTTATATTGCTCTTTTCAGTATTTGCTATGTGTCGTTAAATATTTGGCACACGCTGTTTGCACTTCTTTGTAGATTAATTAGCTGTATCTTTTCGTTGGCCGATTTTTGAACTGTCAGCCGTTTGTTAATTCGGTTTGTGCGTGATTGCATGACGACAGTTTAATCTCGTAATCGTTTGTGTTTTCAAAAGTAGAACCTCCCGCTTTCTACGGTTTCTGATACGCAGACGAAAACCTAACGAAAGAGAACGTTGGGTGGCCTCCTCCTTAGTGGAGCACCAGACAAGGTCGCGACCGCTAAGAATGAGGAAAAAAAAAAAACAACTAGTAGCTCAATCCGTTATGGCCATGGTGTGTTATTTAAACCAAATTATGCACGGAAGCGGTTCGGTCGGCGAACTTTTTTTTTTTTGGTTTTATGCTCGTTAAACCTAGAGCGGTTGAGATTGCGGGTCATTATTTTTGGTTTGTCTTGACTGTTGATAAGAGTAATAGAAATACTGGTGAATCTAACTAAAGTAACTGGGAGTTATTAGAATAAAAGGGACGGCAATTGACGTCAACTTGCAGGGTTTACAACGTCGTTAGATGATATTTATCACATGATATGAAATTCCGAGGTATATTTTGTTTTAAATCGTATATTTTATTCGTCCCAGTACAATTTTTGAACCATCAAATATCACTTTATATTACAGATATGTAAGAAACTTTTGTCTAAATATATTGTACGACTTTATAGAACGTTTCTATAACTTTATCAACTAGATATTTGTTTTACACCTATGGTTAAATTAACCATCAATTCAATATATTTCTTCAGTATTCAGTTTTGCGAAAATAAAATACGCTGTGCCATAGTTATGTCAACCACTTCACTGCGCCTCTAGCCGTGTCCAAAATCATATTGGATGGTTAAAAAATCGTACTGGAATTTAATTTACTGAAATTGAAGTTACTACCGAGCAGAATAAAATATATACTGGTATTAAATATTATAAAGCAATCCATACAAATCGGTCAAGTTTATAAACCAAAAATCTGCCTCCTCAAGCGATTCTTCGCCATATCAATTTTTTGTACATCATCATCATCCTCATCAATCGATAGAAGCTTCTTCGGCGTATTTCAGTTCGGAAACACACTCTATAAACACATAAAAGAACATTATAGTCCATCATGCGCTCAATTGATCCTGAAGAAGCAAAGCGGGCAAGGGTCAGCGTGAATCGAATGAACCGTGTCGTTCATACTTGCAATTGAACTAATTGACCTCTGGAATTAAAATGCCTCAGCTCCACGTTCTTTTCCTTTCGAACACCAAGATCCTTCTTCTTCTTCTGCTGTTAAAGGGTTGACACGATGACTAATCATATTCTTGTGGAGTGTTATGGTGTCTTACTCTTCGAAAATTAAATAATATCAAATTAAGTCACCGCACGAACCGCACACACAACTTCGGTGACCCGATGTGTTGGCTGTTCGATTGTCTGATGCCTTTTAAAATAACGCATCTTGTTAACTAATTTTATGTTAACATGGTTCATCATCATCTTGCCACAACAGAATCCGTTATAGGATGTTTTGGGTGACGAACAATCAACACCATATTCCTTTCCTGCTGAATCGAACATAAAGTCGAACGGAAGGAAAGAGTACACCATGTCCATGTTGATACTTCTTCCCCCGTTGGGGCCAGTGAGGGGAATTCGGGTTTAACTTTCCGGGCACGTTTGCTAGCTTAGGGTTAGCATCAAAAAACCACACACAGAGCGTAATACGCGGTAGCATAGCAGTGGGTCACTGGTTACGCGTTGACTCAGCTGAAGCACCAACCGGACCGCGGGGGTATGAAGCTACGTCTGCAAAACCGATTCAACCGACGTCCGGTTTAGTGTCGATTTTTTTGCACCACTTCCTGAGGAACTCTGTCAGTGTCAAGTTGATGCTCGGTTAGGCAGAAGAGAATTCGGTTGGAACATGTTTTATTCAATCCACCCAAGGGCACGTCCATCGTCCCTTGTGCGGTGCGAAAGGGAAATCTTGTTAGTATTTAAGTTAGTTTCACAATACCATTTTTGTTTTCATCAAATAGTTTTTGTCACTTTATGTATTGCATATTTCTACGCTTCTAGGCTTTTGCAAACTCAAAATTTAATTTATAATCCAATTAATTCCTCCTCAGGACCTCTAGCATGTCGATCATTCTCAACCGTGAGTGCATGAGGGAAATTCAATTTCCTGTCGTCAAGCTGTGACGTCCGGCATTAGTGACACCCTTCGATGCACCTTCTTCTAACATCCCTTTTTAAATGCAACAGGTCTCACAGGGGCATCTTCTCAACTCCACAAACCTGCCGAAAATTGTCCCAACTACTCGGTATGCTAATAACTATTCCACTGTGGTGCTTATTCGGCTGAGAAACGTTCAAAAACAACTCCGGTGCTTCCGGTGCGTTTTGGCGCAGCTAGCCTCTGATGTGTGCAAATAGAGAGATTCCAGCCAGCTGCACCCACAAGCTCGCAGTGGAGATGATGGTAATGGCGTTGAGCAACTCCACCCAGTTGCTGAGAAGAGTGTATGGTGGTTCCGCATCGATGTTTTCTTTATTTTTGGGCCGGCTGGAAAACACGCAAATGTGCATGATTGATGGGGGATGACAGGGAAGGGGGTAAAAGAAAAGTGAGGAAAGAGAGTGATTCTGGCGGAATGCCACCCGGCAATGGTGAGTGTGCCTGGTGCGGCCCTTTTTCATTTACCTATCTTTATTGTGACGGTTTGTTTAGATGTGGACGGACTTTTTCTTCCGGTCTGCTTATGCGTACCTCGTGTTTATGCATTTTTAATGCATTCGTTCTATGCTGCGGAGTAAACAGAGGGTTTTTTAAATGGAATAAGTAGATCATGTTATATGACGTAAATATGTCTATAAACTGTAAATCAATGATTTCACAAAAGCAGCACCTGACAGGACAACTACAACACTTTAGTACAAAATACTTCCTTGAATGACTGTTTATTAAACATAGGTATAACAGGATTTTTTTCTTGGTTTCGCAAGTGTTCCTCACAACCGCACAACATCACTTAACGGGAAAGGAATAGCATCACATTTAAGAAAACCTTTTCACTTGATATCGCAATCGCAGCCCATGATAATGGAGACTTCACATAGCTGCTTTACACAAGTGTTTAGCTAATACGTATAAACACAAATCCTGTAAGTCTTACGGTCACTTCTAGATGCCAGTGAAACGCTTCTCATAAGCAAACATCTTGTTTGTGAAATAGTATGATGCGATTGCGATAGTTAGTGAGGAATTTGTTTTAAATATAAATACCTTGCGATTTAAAGGACGCACATTTCCCTTTGGTTTGCCTTACACCGATGACTTAAAGTACCATTAATGATAAGACGAATTTAATTACTTTCTAATAGCGAGAGTGCAGTAATGCGCGTCAACGTTTCCGTTTCCGTTTGTACAGTTCAAATCATGCAAATGAATGTTTCTTTAAGCAAGTAGAGACTCCTCATAATTGTCACGTTAAAGCAGTTGATGCAAAATATGTGCTAATTGTTTACAGCGCAACCAAGCATTTGGCAGTAATGATCCAGTGCCTGAACGACCTCCACCCACCGCGCACTTCGGTCCGCACTTTCACCGGAAATAAATCCTCAATTTGCGTGTTGCGCGATTTGTGCGCAGCGAAAAAGTTATCTCCAAATGATGAAGGTATTCCGCTAATGGATCGTTTAATTGGGTTCATCAGTGTGCGCGGGGTGCACAATTACGCCGGCAGGGCCAGAAGCATTATCAGCGTCGGTTACCAGTCCAGATGCGTTTCCCACCGTAACTGCCTGGTGGTTTACTTCACGTGCATAATTTACGGTGGAATTGGCTTCCCAATACACAGTGGGGACTGGCTGAGGTTTTAACCTTATGTGCGCGCGTGATTTACGACGGGTTCGACTTCTTCACCGCCGCTCATTCCCTGTAAGGAAGAAGTGGTGATTAATTAGAAACCGAAAAACACCTGTTATTAGAGGTTTGTAAATGGTGAAGATGATGATAATGATTATGGCGATGATTCTAGCACATTTTGACTTTAAGTAATGAAGGGGTTTCTAAAGTATTTCCCAATGTGAATGCGATAATTATATACTTACGAGCTGCTTTTGACCAGTTGTCAAATGCTTGTTGTTCCTCATCAAAATATTGCATTGTATCGTCATTATTTAAACACGTATTTTTTCTCGTATCAAACCAATGCCTTTTCATGGTTTCGATTTCTTATTTACTAAATATTTTGATGTTTAATTTTTGTACTAAATCAATTAAAACATTTTATGAGCAGTTAAATTTAAACCTAATATTCCATGTTTTAAATAATGTTGACGAAATGATTTTAGAACATCGAGCTTCTAATAGCTCTTTTAAACTCAACAAATATACCTTAAATTACAGGGTTTCGAATCATTGCTTGGGAACATCACTCGGTAAAACAATCATATAGTCCAGGGGTCTTCAAACTAAGGCCCGGGTGTTATGTAAAACCAAGGTGTATGTATTTGCCAGGTGAATTTTTATCGCTTTCGCCTGGTGACATCTTTGAGAGTTGTTGTGTCAAATCGCATACAGTTTTCAGCACCCTCGCTTGCCCCTCGCCAAATTCTGTACGAGAGCTCCCAGAAGTGTTATGTCAAGTTGGGAAATGTCAAATTGCTCTGGACGACTTCACCTTCTAAATACAAACACCTTGATGTAAAATGGTGTTTTAATTTATTCTTAAACATGTTTCATGTAATTATTTAAAAGTTTATTTTAAATATCAAGATCATTAGACAAGGCAATAAGGACATTTTCAAGTATAGCAAACAATCCTTTACAATGGTTTAAATATTTTCTTTATTAGATGATTAGATGAATGAATGAGAGGCTATTTAAAATCGAAGAATTCGTAAGTAAGTAGCTGTCCAGTACGTTTGGTATGTGACTTTCATTATATGACTCAAAGTCCTGCATTTTGAAAACGAGTTGATAAACCCTGCATCTTACTGAAATTAGGTTTGTATGTACGCTCTATCATTGAAGATCGGCCTGTATAGCCTTGATTACTATGTGGAGTTCTATTGCTTTGGGGTTTTTCCTATGCTTTGCGTCATCAAAATATTTCACAGTAAATTATTATGAAGATATCTTTCAAATCAGCTTGTAACACAGCTCTCCAAAAACGTATTATTTGCATCCACTATGCGTCATCATGTAACAAAGAGCATCTGGAAAACTCTCTTCCAGTCTCTGTCGACAGCCCGTGCACTTGACGTTCGGCGGTTTCAAGCGCCATTCTTGAGCCAACAAGGGCCTGTAAGATCGTTCAAGAGCAAGGCAACGGCATTCTAAACGCTTCTCCAATCCACACGCGTTGCAAGCAAACATGCTTATCGGATCGCGCATTGTATGTAAAGTTCTGAGTTTAAAAACCCGTTGGGAGCGGTTCTCGCGCATGCTTCGTGCGACACGTGCCCCACTCTATTGCGTGTTTGTGTGTGTGTGTGCTCGTAAGTGTCATCGTAAGTGAATGTTTTTATGATAATGAAAACACTTTTCTGTGTGCTGCACTTTTCTCCGCTGACGGTTCGCTTATCAGCAACGCTTGAATAATGAGTAAAAACGTGATTTTTTGGCGTAGAGTTTTTTCGGCACGGCGAAATTGAGGATGGTGGAAATTGAAATGCAGGGTTTTCGCTCAATTTACACGATCCCGAGCAAAGCAAAAACAGCAAAACAACACGGTTACGGGGGATGGTTGAGAAAACATGCCGCTTGAGTTGGACGAGCCTGTTGTGCTTAAATAGGTGGAACCTGGGGTGGGAGAAGAACAAGAAATAAATAACGTCATACACTACGCGCCAGAAGGTACCCCAGGCACAAACACACATGCACGTATGTGGTGTGGCCACAAATCGGAGCAACAGGAAGGCAAATCGGATTCTAAATTTATCGCGGAGCAGTAGAGAGATGGAAAGAGAGAGAGAGACACGACACGGCCACTCTAACACCCGATCCTAGCGACTAGCCGACTAGCGTCAGCGCCAGGCCTCGTTTTCTCCTCCCCCCCCCCCACAAGTGTTGGATGGACGAAGGAAGGACCACCGTCTCTCGGACCATGCCTAAAATTATCCTCTTCCATTACCGAATTTTCACACACCAGCAACAAGAGCGGAAAACCAACAGTGCGAGATCGGGAAGAAACAAAAAAAAAGACCGTACCGCCGCCGACGTGTTGCATTTCAGACGGGGTTGTTCATCCCTCTGCTCCACAGCGCTACCCCGATAGTGGTTGTATTTTGCTGGTGCCGACAGGAAGACGGAAGGCTTTCTTTTCCGGGTGATTTTTTTTTGTGCTACAGTTTTGGTCTTTTTCCTTCTTTAGAAGAAGCGTTTTTTCTGTGGCATAGTCGAGGAAAATTCGCTTCAGTATTTTCTAAGGGTGGTTTATATCGCTCGGTATCGCAATTGATACTGTCAAGAGGTTTGGGAAATGGTAATTTAATATTTTTTCTGTATGGTTTGTACAAATATTCAGAGTTGCTTCGTAGATGAAAAACTAGCGAGTAGAAGATAATTACATTTCCATTGGTGATGATGTCATTGCTTCGATGGAGTTGCTGGTAGTTGGCGTTTTTACCCTCAAATTTCCCTCCAATACAAAACCGAGAGAAAATTAATATACCTAATGCTCTATGCTACTTTTCTGGCGCGCTTTTCTTTACCTCCCCAGAAAAGAAAACAATCGAAACGTCCAATCGGAAATACACAAAAAACCAACACACAACACCCCGTTCCGCGGGGCGAACAATGTTAATTGTGGATTAAATTAGGCTCACCGATGCAATCCTCCATTTTCCTCTCGCTTCCTCCCACCCATTCCGTTTTTGGGGGTGGTGGTGGAAGGGAACCATCGAACGGCGGGGTTGCATTATTATCCGATCGGCTACTTCATTATTGGGCCATTGACCGGCCCGGACGCAGCTATAGTTCACAAAACCCACTCACACACCGCCCAGCCGCAAACGGCGTTAAGATCCGCGATTGCTTTTCAGCGGGCCAGGGGACGGTAAAGGTGAAAATTGGAGTGAAAGTGACTAGTTGCGCTCAGGGCGCCAAGAGTGTGTGGATGGGAAGGAGGGAGGAGGTTCCGTTGGATGACAATTTGTTTTCAAATTTCATGGTCCGGCGGGAGACAATTTGTCACCTTGCTTCCCGCAGGGCGTACGTACGTACCAGAGGGTCTGAGGTCTCTTCGCAAGGCCTTATTGTCTTATCGCGATGCCGCTGGAAATGACCATTTGTACAGGAAGTGTCCGTTGTCCGTCGGGGACAGAGCAATAGACAAACCATGAACAAATTAATGCAATTTGTTTTGGGAATAGAAAAACGTTACGTGGAAAGCCGGAATGGGAGATGAGAAATATCTTTGGCTGGGTCTTTTCCGATTTAAGATTAGGGTAGTTGTGATGGTAACTTCAGTGTGCTGTTCGCCGCCCCACAATGTGGCATAGCTGGACCTTACTTATTTAATATAAAACAATATATTATGCCTTATTCAGTTTCCACGGAAATTAAATAAATGTAGTAGCGTCTGGTGGCAGCTAAAAGCGGTCTTGTAGGATAGTTACAAAGACATCGGCAGGTCTAATTAAATCTTGATCCTACTATTCAAACCTTAACCTGATCGTGATAACATGATAAGTTTCGATCCAGTCTAACGAGCATCGATTCTGTGCAGCGCCGGAATGGCAACCGTGTCAAGCAAGGATATATTTTTTTTAATTAAAAATAATGTATTCACGGGCCAGACATTTGTAATAATCATTTAATTTTTTATCTTTCAATAGAAAACTACAAATTATTTGAACTACATTTTATCCCGTTATTTTGGGCCACTACGTGCTATTTTTAACCGATATAGAAACACATATTGTATTGCATTCTATAGGTATAGGATCTTTACGTAACATGATTCAAAAGAATTTAGAAAGGTTAAGAACACGATACGTAATTTGTTAGCGTAATATGGAACTATACTAGCGCCTCCTGGTGGTGGCTAGCGCAACCTGTTGCATCGAGGATTAGTGGCGTTTCGTAAAAAGACGCGATTTTACCGTATTTTCTGTAAAACTTATCCAGTATATTTGAGTATTTCACTCTTTATCACATCCCAAAACAATATCAAAAAATTTTAATATTATGATTGGTAAGCATTCTAGCACAACACAGTTATTTAGAAAGTTTCCATAGAAGTAACAACATCAATTTCAGTGTGGTAAAAGCACTTATTTGAACTGAAAAATTGGTTGAGAAGCAATGATCACTTAGGTTATAAATTTCTTACATTAAGGTGCATTTTTTTGTTAATGATTTGCGGTTTTATTGATTAATTATCTTCTTACTTTAGAAAAAGAAAAGTTAGATGCACAATAATCAAAACCTTGCTTTTTTTTGTACATCTGGTTAAACTCTTACAAGGGTTTTCAATCTTCTATAAACATCTTTTAACATTTGGTCTTATATAACAAAGACTTTTCATTTGTATAATTTTGCGCATACTTTACTTCGATATTTTAATTTAAGATAAAAAAATACCACTGCCTACCACTGACTAAAACAAATAGCATAAAGTGGATTAAATATTTCACTTGCTGTGCTTTAAATTAGCCATCCATTTCTAATCACGTGGCTTATTGATTTAAACTCCATTTGCTAATGCGCTGGCGACGGTTGGGCTTTGCTGCCTTCGGACACAGCTTGTAAGTGGTGTTTCATGTTTGCGGTGGGTGACGCCATGTCTGCAAACTTCTGCCACCGACGTTAAATTTAAAAGCAGCGCCTCTCCAGCAACAAATACGCTCTCGCGTATGAATCAAAGTCCAGCTGGGTGGTGGGTCTGACATGTTTGCTGTATTCATTAGTGCGTAGTCGATCGAAGGAGGTACAAGAATGGAAAAAATCGAATAGAAATAAGTTGGCAGGGAGAGAAAAAAGATACCAGACAAGATGATCGTGTAGTGCTGTGTTCCCAGGGCCGAAGTACTCGTACACCAGACTCGCGAGATCGTTAGAATGTAATGATCGTTAGTAAATCAAGTCGTTGTTATGTGTGCTATGCCCCCCCCCCTGCGCGCTCTCTCCCTACCGATACTGCAGCCAAACCACGATAGGATTGAGTAACTTTATTTAGAGTTAAAAAAATCCGTTTAAATGGATTTACCAGAAGAGAGGCGCATCATCGCACTCGCGCGACTTGGAACTTTCGGTTTGTTGATTACGCGTGTAGCGTGCGGAATCAGAAGCCATTTCGATTCGGGCTTTGATCCACATTGCCCCCTCAAGGGTTACGTCCCGAAGAAAGCATGGATGGATAATCACGTACCAGAACGTAGAACAAGCGGAACAACATCTACAGTTGATGGATGTTGTTGGTGTGTTTTTACTTCCTGCTGTTCCGAGACGGTGTGTGTGTGTGTTGGTGTTCCGCACTCGACTGGATTCGATCGACGTCCAGCAAAACAAGGGCAACATTCACGTGGAACATGAATCACAAGCGCTGTGCTGCAATTCGTTGCAGTTAGTACAGTCTCGGTTTTCTCAGCTAGGTTTTTCTGTGCTCGTTCTGAGACGTTTGTGTTGTTGTTGAATCGCAGTGTGTAGCAATTGGAAGTAATTGAGCGTGCGCCGTGTCCCAGCACGAACCGGAGGGAGGAGGGAAGAACGCTGGTACAATCGTCCAATCTGCATAAATTGATCTAAACGTGGTCGTGTTTTGCAAGCCACTTTTTCTGATCTCGTAGTGTAACATAAGCCTACCTTTGGATGTAATTATTATTTGCCCACTCGTTGTGAGAGATCCCCGCAGCGAACATGCATTCAGTCCGGACAAAAGCACCCGCGCTCAATTGGCTCCCGTGTGCCTGCGTTCGTGCGTCGTTCGATGGGGAAATGAAATTAAGTAAAGATCAGCGAAATCCTTCACCACCCAACTGCTACTGCTGCTCAACTACAATAAGCACCGATAAGTGATGAGGTCGACACATATATCGTAGGAGCGTGTGCACATAGTCGACGTCAGTTGCATTCACCAGTTCAGTTTTCCACTTCCCTTCTACCCTGGTGCATCGCTGTGAGTGTGTGTATGTAAAGTGGTACGTGGTGGGAATTGAAGACGCCGGGGGTAGCTCGTGTTCGTTTGGGGTGGAATGCTAAATACACACAAAACACACACTTGCTGCTGTTGCTTCTTTACGAATGTACGCTGCTCCAACAAAACTCGCGACGCAACCGTTTCTGACTGCCTTTCGAGTCAAAAGAGAAAAACAAAAACACAGACAGAGAAGAATGCGCATATAAGCGCTAATTCTATCAGACCACACGTCGCATTTTCAACTCATCTCCATATAATTAAACCTGCAATCCTCTGTACACTACAGCCGTGGTTGTTGCGTTTGAAAGATAGCAGAAGACGCACAGAGGCATTAGAGTAGGCAGTTGGAGAAGGGAGAACAGCGCCCGCCGCGGAAAGTGTATATTCTCGAGCCGATTGTGTGGTTATTATCTTCCTCTGGACGGTTGAGTCACGACCAACCTAGTGTCTCTTTGCCGTCCTATTCGTTCACAACTAATAGCTTAAATGCATGGCAGAACATAGATAGACAATAGGCTTAACTACTTGATGATAGTACACAGAGAGTTTACACATCGTGAAGATTTCTTGGAGTTGTTTTAAATGACTTCTAGCCAAAGGTATTAAGACAGACAATGAGAATAAAAAAATATTGCCGCGTTTCCTTTGTCATCATTATTTTGTAATATGTCAACATAATTTTACTTTTTTTCGTTAAATCGAATTTTAAATTCTGGATCTAGTTCCGAAATCTTCTGGTATCGATTCCGAAGAGTAGGTTCAGAATATTTTTTTGTTATCGGCTCCAGAATTAGATCCGGAGACGGCACCGGAGTTGGTTTTGGAATTGCCTCCAAAATAGGCTCCCGAATCGCAGGCTCCAGAATCGGATATAGAATCAAAATAGATTTTGGAGAAAACGTATTTAATAATGTTTAATTTAATATTACTTAAGATCTTTTCTCTAGCAATACGACCAGACCGTTAGTAGCTAATAAAAAAACAAGTTCTTTTCTCTGAACTACTCTAGTAATAATGGAGCTGATACAGGAACCAATTTCGGAGCCAATTTCAAAACTAATTCTGGGACCTATTCCGAATCGATTCCAAAGTCACAATTTGAACTGGAACCTATCAGGTATTCCGACTTCGAGCTCCCACTATTAGTATGAGCAGAAGAATTATAACCTTAAACCAAATCATCAGCACATCAGCTGGTGACAGTTGTGACAGCTGGTCGAGAACAACTTGTGGGTGTGAAAAAACTCTATTTCAAATTGAGGAGCGACTTGAAAATTTGACCCTGCATTGGACGATTAACTTCTATCTCTTAGACATCCGGCACAGCGAATTTTATTACATCATAATCCAATCCAATTCCGGTTTACTGTCCCAAACCAGCCGTCGTCCGCGCAAATCTATTCCTAATGTTGTATTTCCTTCTTGGACATGCTTTCGTTCGCTTAGCCATCTGTCATTTGGATTAATAGTCGATAGCGATTTCTCAACGCACTGGCAACGCCCCGTATATAAAACCGAGGATCATCGTTTGTGACGCGCGAAGTTCGTTCGATTTTAACGCAATCAAGTAACACTGTTTCAAGTTTAACTCTTGACACGGTCGTACCTCTCCGTCGCTGCTGCGCTGTGTCGGAACTATCATAAAATCGTGTGCACCACCAACAAACCGCACTGCTAGCGGCATTCCGACGCACGACGACCCAGCTGTTCACGGCCATATTCCCCACACTGGAGGTGCAGAAGGTGACGCGTTGTACAGTGGCGTGCTCTCTTGGCCCTACCGTCGCTTCCAACGCTGGTTCGCAAATGGCCGTAACTTCCATAACCGGGTTACCGTGTTGTGCGGTGTGTCTATCGAGACTTCTCAACCCCGTCACTGCACCAACCCTCATCCTCTCCCTATTGGAATCGAAACGTGGTGGGGTGTGCATGGATGGTGCGGATTTATCAATCAAAAAATTTTACGATTACGGCTTTCGCATCGCGCATCGTGTGTGTTACGGCTAATAATAGCAAAACGGGCAGCGAAACTGCTGCCGTCTAGTAAAGGGGGCAGCACCTGGGACCGTTGCAATGCCCCGAAACATAACGCCAGAACGCAGGTCCCGTCAACGCCACGTAGCGGTGAAACATTCGGGATATGATGATTGCCCTCGATTTGCGTCAACTTCCTCATTCTCGACGGGTCATCCTTGGTGGGTATTTTGATGAGGTGCACCAAACAGGGAGACATTAATTAGGAGGACCTTACATACATATACCGTAATCACTTCGGTAGATGGGATCGGTGATTTGGTTGTGATATGGCTCTATTAAATCCGTGGACAATATCCAATTTGGTTACCACACGATATAGAGTGCAGAGATCTGGTTACAGTACTTTTTGCTCTGTTTTTCAACCATCCCTGAACACGCTGTGAACCATTTTTACGAAACATTTTGTCTTGTGGATCAAATTTCGTTTGCCTACCACTCAGACAACAACTTCTATCTTTCAAGGAATCTTTGTTTGTCCATTGGGATTAAGGGACTTGGACTCCAGCGAGATTGAGTTTCTTAACGCATAAAGAAATTATTGATTTAAATCTGCTATGAACGTATTCCAAACAAAAAAGCGCTTAAAAAGCGATTCCATTCTGTTTCTTCCCATTTGAAGTCTTTTTATCCGTCTAAAGCGTGTGTGTGAGGTTACAGTAACCGTTACAGTTTGGTTTTACTTCTTCGCCCTTGTCATGCGGTGGCCTACTGCCCGCTGACAAAACACTCCCAGCTGACTGTCGTCGCTGGTACTCCAACCACCAACTTCACGGTGGCAAAATAATGTCCAACACAAACCGAACCGACCGAATGCGCGTACATTAACCTAAGCTCCACTGCCCGCAGCACGTGAAGAAGAACGCTCCAACGTTTTTGCTGAACCACCGATTAAATTATGACACTGCAGTATGCAGAATATGGGGTTTAGTACAACTGTGGTGGCTACCTTTTTTGTAATATTAATATTGGTACTTAATGAAGGACCTCTCACCGCCCTTAGGAGAGAACACTGTTCGTTGGTGCGTCAAATTGTTGTAAAATGATGGTTTAATGATTTACATTCTCAGAGAACTGACTGACTGGGCAATGTTAGGTTTGGGTGATTAAAGTGTATTTAGAATTTATAAATTTGATGTAATTTAAAAACTTAAATATGACACTCATCAGCAAATTTATGTTTGCATGGACAATTCAATGACATTTGGTTTGAGCTTTTACACAATCTTATAACCACGTATCATACAGGTGAATGTTCATTAGTCAAATACTTTCGTAGGAGTTTCCATAATAAACATTGAATAACGAAAATTTTTCATACATGATTTGAACGTATCAAGTAGACAGCTAATTACGAATGGCACCAAAGAAATCCTTTTGGAGCATTGTTTGGCACAGTACACCACAAATTATGAGCTTCATTTAGCGGTGTGCTGATTTGCAGCTGCAAAACAACAAGATTTGTTGCAACTCTCGGGCACAATAATTAGCATTCCGTGCGGAAAAGTTCGTCCAAGGGTAGAGGGTTATCATAAAGTGTTAATTAGCGTCCGCGAATCTGGCTACTGCTGGAGAGACGATCTGTCTCTGATAACCAACAACCAGCAACTTCTCCAAACAGCTCGTATAAATCTGTTTAGCACGTCCAAACGTTTCTCTGCTTATGATTATTGTCGATGTTATGACAGTGTCTTGACGGTTTAAGTGTTTCAGTTTTTTCTTATTGTCTCCGTGCAAAAGTAGATCAATGTACCTTTGTTCTTTGCTGCACAGGTTTCCGCCCTGCTGGAGTAAAAAAATAAGCCTGATGGCTTATCATTATCCGGCTGATCACCGGGATTCCGGGTGGCGTATGAACCACAAAGTTATGGCACCATTCGCGTAAGCTTACAAAATGTTGTGTTGTCAGGAGTGTTACCGTTTATTAAATTTATACTACTTTTTTTATGTGTGCTGTTTAATGTTCCGCGAGAGTAACGGGTGACTCGATGCACACCCTTTGGAGGAGTAACTCATCCGGAACGCGTGGTCCAAACAGACAAAGATAACTTGAGCTGCTGGGAGAGGACATAAGCAATAAGGTCTCTTACGCTTTGTATTTTCCTTATCGACACACATACACACTCCCCATCGCATCGGTGTTCTTTAAGTCAAATCGGAACATCTTCTGGGATGAGTGAGTTTGTCTTCAAACGGTCGGGTAGCATCGGAACCAAACCACGGAAAGCATATCCATACGGAAACATTCCATCCAATGCCGCATTTGGGATAATCTCTGCCCCGGAACGCATCGCACGATTGTGTCTGCACCGAGAGTAACTGCTGTTGCTCTATTTTTGGAAAAAATGATAGCAACATGTGGAAGAAGCACTAATCAAAAAGCAATCAACTTAAAGCTTCTTTAACTTCCCTCAGCGGAAAGATGTTGCTGCTGCTGCACCCTTTTCCAACGCCCAGTTGGTGTTGCATTGATCGGGGAGGCCGCCATGTGTGCACTGTTGGTCTTTGCATGTTGGGGTGGAAGAAAATGCTTTTTAATGGTTAGAAGTAACCCGTTGGCTGAGAGTTACTAGTCCAGGAAGTTCTTGTTAACGTCTCATGCATGTAATTCAGAACTTTAGTCCGAAAGTTGCGGTAAGTGCGATGGAATGTTTGGTATGGTGTTCTTATTCAATGCACCTTCTGGGGCCAAAGGGAGAAGAGAGATGTACCATGTGTTAATTCTTCGTCAGTGCCCAAGACGGCACGTACGTTGCGTAGTAGTTAGCGGGTTGGAACTGTGCCGTTAGTTCTGGAACCTGCGCGGGAAACGACGAATCGACGAGTCAACGGCATGCATCAGTGCGTGTTCTTTCGTCTTGGAGCTTCATCTGTATTACCTTGACAATGTACCCACCCTAAACCCTGGACATGGTTGGCTGAGGAAATGTGTTCATAGTTCTGTTACACTTCTCCGTTGTGTCATGTTTTTAGGGAAGTTGTCTTGCCTGCTTCAAAGTTTTAAAACTTGCTGAAGAACAAGTGAAAACTGGTCTTTAACTACATTTTCTGCAAGTAGTACAACGTCACCCTTTTAATGTATGCAACTCACTTTCCTTAATGAGGTTTCATTACCGTTTTAATGACTCTGTTGCCCATCGCCTTAGTAGCTCGAAAGCTCACTGGGTTAAGGGCATGTTCGTTTCAGCTTCCTTCCCTCAAAGGGCAGAGCAGTGAGCTTCGTGTATAGTCATCGTGGTTTAGTTTATATTTACTTCCATTTGTTAGGCGAGGAGGAGGGGGAATGGATGATCGGATGACTGCTAGTAGGCACAACGAAGAAGCCAATGTAAAACGTGTTTTAAATGTTGACGAACCCACTCCTCTGAAGCAAACACGGGTTGAGGGTGGATAAAATATTCGTTCCGATGATTCGGAGAAGAAGGAGTGTTTGTGTGTTGGTAATCGTGGCGAACCTGTACGTTGCTCTTAATTTATGTCACTAGTTAACTGCTTTATTGCCAAACATCAGCCGCCAAAACATGGGGTAGAAGCATGGGTTGGGATTATTATTATCATATCGTTTGTTAATGTATGGTGGTGTCTCATTTTTCGCTCTTTGTATCTTTCCCGCTCATCCACAGGTCATGGTTTTTATAAATAACAGAGATGAGTATTTACCATTCCTGAAAGCGCCAGGAGTAAGAATGCAAACTCCTTTAGTTAACAACGTGACGAACACTACGACACTTACGCGAGACGTTGCAGCACATGTGCAGCAGCAGCAACAGCAACAGCAGCAACAACAGCAGCTTGGCAACATTAACAATAACAATACGAACACGATCAACAACAACGCGAATACGCTCATCAACAACAACAGCATCAGCGTGAGCAACACCTGCGGGACACTGAACGTGAGCAACAATATAAATAACAACAACAATAGTATCAACAATAATGGTCAACCGCAAGTTGCCCGAGCGCTGCTCATCTGCAGACCGAACTCGCATCCTTTCAACGTAAGTAAACCCGGTACGATAGAAACACATTGCTTGGCTCTTGGAAATGAATTTCTCCTCCAACTTCTTTTGCAGAATCGAACACTTTACCTTGAGCCGGGTGCCCAAGCTAAGGTAGGACGATCGGTTGCGAGGATTCGCGTCTCGGAAAATAATGCAATCTTCGACTGTAAGGTGCTGTCCCGGAACCATGCCGTGCTGTGGTACAAGGATGGTCGTTTCTTCATTAAGGTATGTCGTGCACGATTGCACATATTTTAGTCCTTTTCGTATAATGCTGAAACCTTGTTTCTTGCGCCAACAGGATACGGGCAGCAGCAATGGCACGTTCATCAACAACATTCGCCTCAGCCAAACGTGCACCGAGTCGGAACCGCACGAGATTAGCTCGGGCGACATCGTGCAGTTCGGCGTGGATGTTATGGAGAATACGCGACGCGAAACGCACGGCTGCATTACGGCTACGCTCAAGCTGTTTCTGCCGGATGGGCGGGAAACGAAGGCCAGCCAGAAGGTGGGCATCGGCGGCCAGAGCGCTATCATACCGCCGGTCGATCTGTACCGGTTGAATCAGTACATCCAGGAGGCGAATCAGCGCGAACAGATACTGGAGACGAAGCTGGTGGGTCTTCAGAAAATGGTTGAATCGACAAAGTGAGTTACTGACAAGTGAAAAACAATAAAACGGAATCGGTTTTACTTTAATCTACTTCCGTTTGGTTTTTAGGCAAAATTCCTTCCTCGTTTGGCAGGCGATGATCGACGAGGATCGGCTGCTGAGTCGGATCGATATGCTGGAGAAGAAGCTACAGTACTGCCAGAAGAGCATTACCGAGGACAAGTTGCGTGAGGAGCTGCTAAAGCTGGTGGACGAGAAGGAGGAGTATCAGAACGCGGCCAAAGAGGCTATGTACAAACTGCACCAGGAACGACACGAGGCCGTACACAAGCAGATTTCGCTCGAGAAGGCTCTCTGCACCAGCGAGGACGAATGTTCGCTGTTGCGGGAGCAGCTGAACAAAACGAAGCAACAGTTGCAGGTAAGATGCAGACGCTAAAATACACTTCGGTGCACTGGCAAAGTGTTTTACACTGTTTTACATTATGGCCCTCCAAGGAAATGACCGTCTGTATGGATACGCTAAAGAGTCAGTACGATGAAAAAGTAGCATCGAGCGAGGAACAACTGAAGGCGAAAGAGTCCGAAATCACCAGTCTCACGCACAAGCTGGACCATTTCGTTGATGTGTATGCGGTAAGCCTGATTTTTTTATCCCTTAAGGCGAGAAAACGTCATTCAAACGAAACGAAATTCATGTCTTTTTTGCAGATTGGCTCATCGGATGACGAACAGCAGCAACAGCAGCAACAGCAACAGCAAATACACAGTTCGGCCATGTCGAACTGGTTGAAAAATTCAGATATTAAGAAACTGGAAGGATCTGAAGACATAATTAAGGCCATTTGTAATGATACTGTAAGTAGGACGTTGAAGAAATTTAGACAAATCGGCTTAAACATATATGGTACATAATTTTGTTTGTAAAGCAGGAAAGCGAGATTACCGGTAGTAATTATACGGAAGGACTGACGAAGCTGCAACGACGTATCAATACGCTAGAGAAAAATTTCACCCTGTTATTCGGTGCGGATCTGAAGTCGGAGAACGGTAAGGGGTCTGCTATCATTTGTCCCTTAAAAGGACTGATATAAATTTCCTTCTCCATTTTTCTTTATTTCAATAGTAACAAGCGAGTCGAACGATCTAGATAACGATTCAACGGAACCAATTGCGATGTCGGGGACAACCAATGCGACGACGACACCGGCGAGTGATGCAAAACTGGATGAGCAACCGGCAGGGGACGCAAACACGGTGGCTGCCGAAGAAAACGGACCTTCAACACTGCACGTAGAGTGCGATGGCAATCAGAATGACGTGAATAGTGCAAGTCCCGCTGCGAACCGCAACGGTGGGGGGGATGGTGAAGATACTGGCGTTAGTGCTGTGCAACCGGGTCAGGGAGTCATGCAGGAACCGCAGGAACCACACGGAGGAAGCGCGGCGACGGCAGTGACGGCTGCGGCTGCTACTACTGTTCCACCGTACGGCCAGGGAGGAGCGGATCAGATTAACCAGAATGTGCTGAAGCGTAACATTAAGCTGATCAAAAACGACTGTATGACGCTGCTGAGGCAAGTAGAGCGAACGATAGCGCAAAAGCAATCGGAACAAATCATCCAGAAGGCCAAGTACGATGAGCTGGAGACGGAGGTAAGTAATCGAGCAAATGTCGTTAACATTCATACGTTTTGGAACAATCATAGAAACATAATGTTAAAACTGTTTTCTGCTCCACAGTTGTTGACGTTCAAGGCGGAGCTCGAAAGTCGACCGAAACAGGCAGAGCTTGAGCAGAAGCAGCAGCTTTGTGATAGCCTCACCGAAAGTCTTTCCACACTGCAAAACGAGGTAGATGAGCTGCGTTCGCTTAACGATCGCTGCCAACTGGAGATGGAGCGTATGGAAGTCGAACTGCTGAAGCAGAAAAATATCGAGAACGAAAAGATCAGTGCAATGGCGGCGGTAGCAGCTGCAGCAGCAGCTGTTGTTGCGGGCGTTGGAACGGAGGATGCTTCCGTTGTGGTTAAGGAGCAGCATGAACTACTGCAAACCAGTGGCACCGAGAAGGAGGAACGCATGGAAAAGTCCTCATCAACTCCGGAAACGGAAGCAACGGCAAAGGAGGAAGCTAGAGAGGAGGTCCAACAAACCCAATCCCACCAGCAACAGCAGTCGCAGGAGCTGATGATGATGCCCACCACGCTGCTGGTTGTGACGGACAATGCGCCAGTGGCAGAGATGCCCTCGCCCGTTCTAATACCCACGGTACCGATGGTGGATGTGGAAACGCAGACCGACGCACTACCGGATGTGCCTGCGGTGCCGAGTATGCCAGTACCAGTTCTACCTCTAGCAGTGACCGTCACCACCACCAGCACCACCACGTTCGACCAAAGTGCAGAAACCGACACGAGCGACGGTGGCGATTCCTCGATCTGCTCCAATCTTGACGATCTGGAGGAGGATGATGACGAGAAAACGGAAACGATTGAAGCGACCGCACTGTACAATGCGCCATCAGCGGGATTGGAAATGGCTGGCGGTGAGAGTACCGGTGTAATGCCGGTGGATAAACTCTACGACGGTAGCAGTAATGGTGGAAGTGCTCTCCTAATGGCATGCCCCGCCACTGACGATGTCACCATCGCCGATGGTAAAGAGCTGTCGGGGACCAGCGCGATCGATTACGAGCTGGCCATGATCAATCATCCGGACGTGCAGCGTGAGGAGGAACTGATTGCGTTCAAGGAGAAGTACTCCCACCTGAGCGAGGAGAACGTGCGGCTGCAGCAGAAGCTGCAGCAACTATCACAGGACGTGAACCAATCCCGGCAGTGGTTTGCACTGCAGATAGCCGCCTGCATCGTGCCGGTTATGGCCATACTTTGCTACTTTCTGATCGGTCGCTCGTAATAGACACCCCCCATTTGCTCTGCTTGATCGCGTTTACTAGGCAGAAATAGATATAGAGAGGGCATTAGCTCGAAAAGCGGCTCCGGTAACAACCTTGCCACAAGGAAGGAGAATGAAATGAGAGTGAAACGGAAAGAACGACGTAGTAGCGAAAACAAAAAGAACGAATTTCACGCTGGATTGGATTGTTGTTTAGAAATGTTTAGTTTTTTTTTTGTTTTCTTTTTTATTCTTTATCCCTTAATGCTAACCTTTTTAAGTTGAAGTGCAACAACTCCCATCTAATAGGAAAGCCAAGCGAAACTGGGACAAAAAATTATCTCGTTTATAAATCTGTACGTAGTTGCAAGGAAAGGAAAAGGCAAAACAAATGCTTGTTTATTTCTTATTCTGTTGTTTATAGATATTATTTATTATTACTATTGCAATTCGTCGTCCGTCAGCATGCGCCCCTACAGACTGGGCAGTTTTTTGGGGAGCAACTCAGCGAAGTGGTGTGTGATGTGTTAGCTTTAGTGAATTGTTTTGTTGCATTATAACCCGGTGACACACTACTACCAACCATCCGCGTTATGTGCGGGAGGAAACACAAAATCTCATTTACATATTACACCCCCACTTCCTCTCTCTCTCTCCCTCTCTCCCTCCCACACACGCAAACACAAACACACGCCTTCCCTGTTGTACATTGTCACATAATCGACAGTAACTTGTATTTATTAACCATTAATCTGACGCTAATTTTATCGACAAAAGAAACGCCTAACGATGTGTGGAGCATGCTGCAGCGAAGCGCTACACAGCCTGGCGCGTGTCGTTTGATACAACCGGGAGGTGAATCAATAATTAATGCTAATAAGGATGCGAAGAGGCGAACGTGCGGAGATATCAGAGAAGCCGTTGTTGCTTAGGAGGAGGATGAATAGGAGTCCGAATTCGATGTGTAATACCGGTTATGATACGAAGAGCAATATGAGAAAGGTAGTGTTAGGATTGCTACTGTGTGTGTGTCTGTATGAGTGTGTTTGATTGAGAGAAAATCGAATGAACATGTGAACGAAAGCTAAGGACAGACAGAAAAAGGATATGATGAAAGCGATGTGTGTTCCCGTTTGCTCGAGTAGTGTGCGTTCCACTCTCTCTCTCTCTCTCTCTCTCTTGGCAGGGCTTCATTTTCCCTTGTTCCCCGTTCCGGGTGCGAAGTCCTCATCAAGGCCAAATTCATCACTTTCCGCGTGTTTTAGACTATCCTGTAACATTACAACAGAAAAAGCAAAAGTGCATCCGAGTGTGTAAAGGGCACGTGGATTGGATCATTTGTCTTCTACCATAACTGAATGACAGATCCTGAGAGGACACTAGGCTAGCTTTTGTAAGAATCTATATAGAAATCTAAACAGTACGTTTACCGCTAATACCACTACTAATACTACCAGTACTACTAATATCGCTTCGAAGAGACAGATAGAAGAAACACTGGCATTTTGCAGCAGCAGCTCATTTAAAGCGAATCCACGCTAGCAACATTTTCTTCCTGCACGACGACGACAAGGATGTGTATGAGTGTGTGTGTTTGTGTGTGTGGGAGTGGGTGGGGAGTATCCAAGCAAAATGAAGGACTGCTGTGTGGCCATTTGGGAATGCAAAGTACAAAACAAAGAAAATGTTACAGAGAGAGAGAGGGAAATAATAAGAGCTAAAAAGAAAATCCCAGTGTTTCTCACAAGCAAACGCACCGTTCTTTTCTGTTTTTCATGCAAATTGGCATCGGGAATGTGCGAGAGGACACAGCGTGTAGTACACGGTGGACATTAAAGGAATGCAATACAATAATAGGCTCCCAGAAGGGGCAGTAGCGAAAGGGTTGGCATTGCTGAGCGGGCATATTAGGAATATAGCAAAGGTAGGAAATTTAAGTACACGTGGTGTTGTAGAGCACACGGGCTCATAATTAAAGCTCTAGAAGATAGAAGACGAGATTTCTGAGATTGCAACAGTGGAGTCGATACACACAGACACACACATTTTCACACACACAAGCACATGCTAAGAGGGTCCTCTTTTTCACTTTCTCACTAGCTAGGAGACGCAGAGGCAAAAGATACAGGCAGCCGTGTGTGTGTTGCATTATTGTCAGTGTGTGAAATGCTTGAGTTAATATGTATTATATTGGTAAACACGCGAAAAGAAAAGAACGAAGGAAATTCAATTGCAAAAGCTGTCGAAACCGGTTCGGAAGATGAAGCGAGATAGAAGACGACGAGCACGCGTGAGAAGAGCGGTAAATATAATGTGACGACGAACAAGGAAGTAAACAATAAAGAAGGAAAAAAGCGATACAATTATAATAATACATGAAAGCGACTAGAGCCACAGTTGTCTGTTGGTGTCGGAAGGTGTGTACAAAATGTGAATATAATATCACTCGGTAAAAACTGTTAGATCATGTGTTCTGGATTGGGTGTTCTTTTTATCTGGCCAATCGTTCAAGAAAACTTTAGAATAAAGCAAAATACTCATATATAAAACATGATATTTCCAAAATTTGAGATTTAATCAATCTCATATCAAGGAACGGAATAGTAGACGCTAAAAATGCAAAATTCTACTTTTAACTGACTTATTAAAAATCCAGGAGCATGATTTGATCTCACTATTTCTCAAACCGTGCAGAGTGTGGTTGTTTGGTGTCACACGCATAACATGTATTGCTTAGATTATTCTTATTGTTACAAAAAGAAAAGTACTCCAACTAACGGATTTGATTTATTAAACGACTTATGGGTATTTATTTATCTACAGTATTGAACATGGCAGACGGAAATGATGAACATATTACTAATACCATTGTACTCCGCGAAGTGCATTGAAGAAATTGTGGGCACGAATCACTCCACTCACACACGCACACACAACAAGCACACACCCACCGGGATGTGATCGTCATCTACTAAAATCGGCGAAGAAATGCACTTAAAATGCACGCAGGTGACTAAAGGGAGTACACTACAGAAAAACGTGCACTTCACAGACATGGGGCTGGTGCTGGGGGAGTTAAAAACGAACACAAAACGGTGACGTGGCAATACATTGCAGTGTTTGTGTGTGTTTGCATGGATGTGTGCTGGGATGTGTAGTGAAAATGGCCTATCTCTCTCATTATTACCGCTTATCAACGTCTTTTTTGTCCTAGCTCGTTTTATCGCCTTAAAAAGAAAGTCTTCGCTCCTCACTTTATGTGTACGTATGTGTGTGTGATTGTGTGCATTTTGTGCGGCAAAAGAGAGAATCCCACCCGGGGCGCGATCACTTCTTCACCTCCTCCTTGGGCGCTTCCGGGTAGCAGTTGGGAAAGCCGAGATAGTAGTCAGCGATCCGGCCCGCCTCTCTCAGCCCGCTGAGCAGCGCACCGTGCACCGTGGCCGGATAGTTGCGGATCGTGTGCTCACCGGCAAAGAATAGCCGCGGAATGTCGATCGGATTGCTCTCCTCGTCATCGTCCTTTTCGCTGTCTTTCTGTTCACCGTTTTTGTCATGGCGTTGCTGCTGCTGCTGCTGTGGCTGTGGCTGAGGTTGTTGTTGCTGAGACTGTGCTGGAGGTGGTTTTGCACCTTCCGGCGCTTTCGGTGTGACCGGTGCAGCCAACAGATCGTAATCGCTTCCAGATGACCCAACCGACACGAAGCTGTAGGACCCGCGAGCCCACGGATCGGCCCGCCATCTCGTGACGACCGTTTCCTTCGGTTGCGGAACAGCCGAATTGCCAAAGATACCCTTCAGCACGGCAATGCAACGACCCACGATCACATCGTCCGATACGTTCTCCATGATGGCGGCCGATTGCCCCGCGACTAGAGCAAGCAGTACGGGCGACTGGGAGATGTTCCAAAACAGAAACAGCTCCCCACGACTCGCCGTGGTACTGCCGACGTGTCCGAACAGGTTGGTGTTCGGATCCCAGAAGATACGGTCGAAGCACAGCACGACCTTGTTGAGGTTGCCGAACCCGAGCCGCCTGATTGCGGACTGTTTCCACTCCGGCAGTGGCGGATCGAATCGGACTGTGTTGAGCTGCTTCGATTCCTCCGCAATGGCAAGCTTAAGAATACCGAGTGTAAGCGTACACAGGACCAAATCCGCCCGGTAGCATACCGTCGAGTTGTTCGATTTTAGATCTGCTGTCACTTCGACGCCTCCCGGCCGGTACCGGATACAGGTGACGGCTGTATTGACTCGCACATCCAGATTCTCGGTGAGCGCGATCGGTACGCAGGAGTACCCGTTCTTCACCGTCGTGTGACTACCGATGAACTCGAAATCATCGTCCTGATCCCAGTGCTTGAGGGACAGATTGTTTAGTGGGGTCGCGTTTGCAAACTCTAGATTCGCAAAGTGCCAGTCCAGGATCTGGCGATCTTTGGAGGATAGATACACCTGCGACACTTGATCGTTTTCCAGATCGCGTATTTTCGATTCCACCTCGGTTTGGTATGCTTGTAACCGTTCCACCTCCTTCCAAGCCAGCTGCTCTTCGCGTGCCATCACTCGGAGTTGAAATTCATGCTCGAAGTACTTGGTTCCTGATGAGTCACCTGAAGAGGGGCGAGACGATTCAGAAGAAAGGAACCATGTAAGGCGGTTTATAATTCCATTCTGCCTTTAGAGATCGTAATGCAGTAGCGCACACTTGTCTTACACTAGCGCCGCCTGTTGTACCTAGCTAGCGACCTATTTGGACCTAATGGACCATTTGGGGCCATTTGCATCGAAGTACTTCTTCTATGATGAAAATTAGTTAGATTTGACTCGTTTGCGAACTTAGACTCATGACAATAAAATTGTCAGTTAACATAAGTAACTGGCAGTCCAGGCAAAGTAACTTCTCCCATCGCTTGAATATCTTTTTCCGATACATCTGGCGAGTAATACGAGAATGTATCAATTTATCAGTACTACGCTCTAGTTAAAATCTAGTTCCTCTAACCGCCCCCAGGTGACGATATAGAAGATTGAAGTTACACCCTATGTACCTTGGCCTTAAAACTAATCACAGAACCACTGAACCACAAGGAAAAATAATTTAAAACTAGTAACAATTGATAACTTTATCTCATTAAATCCTTACCCCCCGATGCATCTTGTGTGGCTGCCCCCGCACCACCTTCCTTAGCCGGTGGTGGTGGTTTCGGTGGCTTGGTTTCGATGAGATGCTGCTGCTTCGCCTTCAAGTCCCGTATCCGAGCAAGCGTCTCCACCAGCTGGTGCTGATTCTTCAGCAACTTCTGCTGCCATCCAATGATCCCACCAAGATGCTGCACTTGCTTCTCCTTCACGTGCTTTTCCTGCAGCTTGATGATCCACTCCAGTGCCTGACCGAGCGACACGGGATGATTGCCGGCGTAGTTGAAGTCAAGCTGATGGGAAAGGTAGCTCGTTGCCTCGAGCAGACGGTTAAACTCTCGCTCCACCATATCGTCCTTGTGCTTCGGTACCGGTTTTCCACCGGCCCCGTACAGCGGACAGGTGCTCTTGATTGGGCACATCTCCATGCCCGTCTGTTTGCTGAGTATTGTGAGCGGATTGCCCCAGATGCCAGTGACTACCATCGCGCCCAGATCCGCCGTGTACGCATTCTTCCGGAAGGTGGCAATCCGTCCGCCGACACGATCCCGTGCCTCCAACACGATCACGTCGAATCCGAACTGCTGCAGCTGCTGGGCAGCAGCCAGTCCCGAGATTCCCGCACCGATAACGATCACCTTCGCGTGCTTCTTCACCGGCAGTGGTTTCAGCCGCTTAAATATGCCAAAGTTGATAAACCCGTGTCGTTCCAGGAACGCATGCACCTTTCGGACAAGGGACGGATCACTGTCGAACGGAGATTCCATCTTCTTCAGTGCATTTTCCACCGTCAACTGCACCGTCGGTTCCTCGATCCACATCTGCAGGATGCGATTGCGCACGTTCAGGAACACACGTTGCGCCACCAGCCCGTGTTTGATGATCTGTGGAAAGCAGACAGCTTCGGCGGCAGTCATCTTGTCCACGGGCAAGCGTGACTGAAACGCCGCCCCTTCCAGCCCCGTCATTAGTTCCTGGTAGGGGTTAGGGTCTGCCGGTGCTGCGCCTGATTTTTCTTCCGTTTCGCGCTTTTTCGATTTCGGTGTCGGCGGTGGCTCCGCCTTGGTGGACGGTTCGGTTTTACGATCGGGCGTAGTGACCCCATCTCGCCCTTCACAGGCACTGCCGGGACGGGTGGTGGTGGTCGTTTTTGCTCCATTGTCACCGTAGCCCACCCTCACCTTCTTGCGACGGCTTGTTCGACGTCCTTCGTCAGATTCGGATTTGCTTGGCCGTTTCACCGTAATGTCAGTCATTTCCACGTCCGAGTCGTCGCTGATCAGCGTTACCGTTTCGACCGGTTCCATCGTGAGCTGTGCGGAGGTGATATCGTCCCGCGGTTGTCCTGCAGCCGCCGTACCGTTCATGTCCTTGGCACTGGCGTAAAAATCGCGTTGTCAGCCGCGTTCTCTATGGCACCATTTTCTTTTCGCACAACCGCGACGGACAGCAACGAATAGGAAACTACGGTTGGTATCACAAATAAACCGTTCCGTCAAACTTTTTCAATGCAGCACACTACACAAATCGAAACAAACTCCACCGAATGGGTCACCATGGGGTCATCGAGAAAGGGAGGATGCAGTTTTTTGCACGGCTTCGAAGGAGAAAAACTGTTTGTCCTCCTTTTTCGGCGTTACATTGACAGATGGCGATTTGTTTGGGAAAATACGTTATTCCCGCAGAGCAAAATTTGACAGTTCAAACTGGTGAACGAGTTTGACAGCAATCTGAGGGTCTTTTTTGATTGAAATTAAGTAATTTCGTATAAATTAATATAACCGAATATTGAATATAGTTGATTTACGATAGTTTACCATTTTTAACAACAAATAACACAATTTGCATTTCCTTTAATGTTAACCCATTCCTTCGTACTTCTGCATTTGCAATCAAGGTGTTTAAATATAGACGATGAATTGGTTCAGGACAAATTAACGATTCACGATATGACATAACACTTCTAGGGACTTTTTAACATAGTTTTTCCAGAATGTCGTGGTTTGATAAAAACTTTATACTTGCTGCTATAACAATTCTCCAGTAATCGTCTAATGAAAGCGATTCAAATTCACCTTGTAAATATATACAGCTTGAAAATCAGTTTATAGCAACCTTGCGAGCGCGCCAAAGCTTGACAGCTCTCAGCACACACGCACAAATCATTCTTTCTTCGCAGCAGAACGCGAAAACAGCAAGTTATGAAAGGCTCGTAACTTTGGCCCGTTCATGTGCAGTTTCGCGAAGTGATTCAATAAAAGCAGTGATCCAAAAGTGTGGTGTGCGCATTTCCCGTGCATGTTCTAAAGTTTGCTTCCCTCCCCTATTTGCACTACAGCTAGAGGCATCGAATGCTTCGCACCGTTTATGCTCACATCATTGATCGACCGCACGCGTCTCCTATGCACGATGGAAAATCCGGACGACGAAAAGCAACAGCAGCAGCAGTCACCATCACTGCCACCACCGTCCCCGAAAGGCGGTGACCTTCCAGAGGGGCTGGTGCTGGTAAGCAGCGGTAGCGAGGGACCGGACGCCGAGGACGAAGATCACGAGGAGGGTGAGATACAGGATGAGGATGACGAGGTGCAGGAGCTGGAAGACATCAGCTCTGAGGAGGAACTGACGATACGCGAGCGAATGGCGGCCCTCGAAGCGATGGACAAGAAGGCCGCCTTGATGAAGAAGAAAATTGCCAGCCGCAGCATATACGGGATAGGTGCGTACCTCATACATGCTCACGGTGAACTAGATATCGTGATGTTTACCTTTCGCTTTGATCGTTGCTTATGTTGTTTAATCGTTCCCCCCTTCCCTTAGACTATCTGGACGAAGAGGATGTTATTAATGGCAAGGAAAACTATTGCTATTATTACCCGCACCGCCAGCAGTCTTCGTACCACAGCCACAAGCTGTACAAACCAAGCATCACAATCAGGGAGGACAATCGGCACAGTACGACGGAGAAGCATCGGCGTACCGCGGGCACGAAACGACACGCCGAAAAGCCACCGAAAGAGAAACCCCCGAAACGGTCCTCCCATCGGCGTCGCAAACGGCGAAAGCATGCTTCCCGTTCGCCGACCCCCACCGAGCGTCGTTCGGTCACAACCGACTCGGAACCGGAGACGGTGGTCGATCGGGAGTACCTTAAGATAGCGTGTGGAATCGGTAACGGTAAAAGTAGTCGGTTGCAGAGCGGAAGAAATCCGCTCAAGAAGAAGCTTTTCCTTCACACGTCCCATAAGCGCAAAAGTAGCGAAGAGGTGCGTCACAGAAAGCGACAATTGGACACGGTTGTGTCGCTGGATAGCACCACGAGTGAGGATGAGGACGATGACGCGAAGAAAGAAGATGAGGAGGAACTAAAGCTACGTCTGCTTGCACTCAGCACGAAACCGATCGTGCGGGAGTCAGGCCTTGGCGACATCATTTCCGAGCTGCAGATACCATCACCTCCACCACCGCCAGCGATACAGCAGAACGACGAAGTGGCTGATGCGAGTCTGACGGAGGAACAGTCCGCCGAAGAGCTTCGCATTATCGCTCTCAAGACGGCGATACTGAAGAAGCATGCAACGCGGCGTATGCGCCGGGAGCTGGACAACGAGCAGCCCTACTCTCCCAGCGACGATATCGTTCTGTCGCCCGTCCGGGAGATGCCCCCATCGTATGACAATGAGGTGTACAGTGATGGGCAGGAATCGGTCAAACTTCTCGATGACGATACGGACGATGTGCAGATCGTGGAGCCACAGTACGAGCAGATCGATCTGGTCGATTCGGATGACAATGGGAACGACATGGAGATCAGTCCGCTCGACAGCCCAATGGATGGGGCGGATCGGACCGAACAGGACATGGAGGAAGACTCGCAGCAACCGATCGACATGGAGCTGGCAAGCAGCGATAATACTACGAGTGGTCCATCGCCCGTCGGTGACTACCAACGCATTGAGATGGATCCAAAGCTGCTCTTACTGCAAGGTGGTACCGATTCCTGTGATTCTGCACTGTTCCATCGGAGAGGCGATCTCGTCCCGGAAAGCCCACCCGTTACGCCCGACTCGATGGAGGAGGCGGAAGCGGAAGCATTGCGACATCTGCTACTCACAAAGATGCGGCAAAAGCAGAACAAAAAGCGAGAAATCGTTGAACAATCGTCGAAGCGAGCGGCGAGCCCTATGAAAGATGACGTTATTATCAGTACAAAGCAGGATGAGATGGTGGAAACGGTTCAGGAAGAGGATACTCTTGCCATCCAACCTGAACCACAGCCAGAGTTACCCCAAGAGGAAGAGAACGAAGAAGAGGAAGAAGAACTTAATCAATCAGCAACCAGACAACCCTCAAACCCCAATTTAATTACCCTTGTAGATCGAAAACCAATGCGAAAGCGTAGGAAAAAATCGTCCTCCACTAATAATATCTCGACTGCGGTGCTTCCTCAACCCGCCGTTACAGCAACCGTACCTGCCTCGTCCGAACTACCGCTGGAATCACCAAAAGCGATAGTGCAGACGCAGAAACTCGTTAATAATCCAAACAAACTTATCAACTTAAACCGTACTGCTGCGCCATCACCTCCATTACCATTTCCTGCTGCAGCTGTTACCACGCGGACAGAATCGCCGAAAGAGCCAATGATCGATACGTTTGTATCCCGGCCCGTCCCGAAGCTAGTCATACAGCTAGGCCATTCCGATTCGGACTCGGAAGTTGATTTCGGTAATGCGACAGATCCGGAGAAAGGTGATGACGGGCCTCCCGGTGATGATGGAGATGCTGCGCCACCGATACCGACGGCCCGGTTCGAGGAGCAGTTGGACAAATTTTTGAAAAGTGTACGAAGCAAAAGCACTGCTTCCAACGGAGAGAAGGTTAACGAAAACGGAGCGGAAGAAGCATCGGAACATTCCGAGCGGACAGAAGAAGCTAGCAGTGGGAAGAGCTTACATTCCAGCAAGCACCATACAAAGAGTGCAGCAAGAAAGGTTCCTTCAACGAGCAGTACCATGGCAACGCCGACGGTAAGATGTCTGTTTTTCTTTTACTTATTTGTGGCCTGAAGTCGGGTTTGTATAGGGTCTCCTTAACATGTTGGCTGCCATTCTATGATAAAGCCACGGGTATTAAATATGGTAGCCAGAAAAAGGGAATATAAAACTGATAAAAAAGGCTTAAAAGTGGCAGCCAACGGGTTAAAAGCATCTATGGAAACGTTTCAATCCGACTTGTCTTTCATTTTGTTTAGGGGAGAGCTTATAAACTCTTGTTTTTCATATTTTTTTTATTCCATATGACCATAACATTCATAAGTAATTGTTACAAAAGAGTGCATTTTTTCGCTCTCGGTTAAAGTTCAAAGAATACATTTTCTTTGCACTTCTGCACTTTCACAATTTTTTACAACAAATCTAAGATATTTTGGTGATATGGTAAATTATAGCACTACCTTAATCCCTGTATGAATTGTCCTTTTAAAATGCTTTCCTAAAACTTTTAATTTTTCCCAACACTGCCCCACCCCCAAAAACCTCCACACTAAAATGCACTAACTTGGTCTGCAGGCTGTGAAACATCTTTCGAAATCGGCTCAGTTGGAGTATATGAAGCTGGTCGCCCGTATGGCTCAATTGGAACGGGACAAGCTTGCACGGCAAAATCAGGCCGCAAAAAACCCCGAACAGGCAGCAGCAACGCAAGACAACGCAGTTCCTAAGGTAGTAGATAGCCAAACAGGTAGTAATAAGACAGTTGCAGCAGACCAGAGGATGGAACCAAAATCGGGAAAGAGCCCAGGCAGACGGAAACAATCGTTCAGCGTCAGTACTTCGGCGGTGGAGCTACCCGATCCCGTGCAGGATCCCATCGAAAAGAAACTGCAACAAATACGGGCCAGTTTACCGAACCTGACGGAAGCATCGCGCAATCGATTGCTGCTTACTGCCGAGAAGCAGCTCGAAAAGCACAGGTAAAACGACAAGGGTCGGTCTTTTGAATTGTTTAGTCCTGTTTTTTTTGTTTTTGCTGTTATTAGTATCTCGCACCTGATCAACTACCATATCCTTTTCTTGTAATTCGGACATTTGACGGAACAAACAAACAACAAACAAACAAACGAACACAAAAAACACCATCCCATGCAGCGGCACGTTTTTGAGTGAAATAGAACAGCACAATGCCACCATAATCGAGGCACAGCAGGCACGCCGCGAGCTGTACCATCTCGAGAACCGGATCGATCTGTTGCGGGAAAAGCTGACGCTGCTCGAGAAGGTGCACGAACGGCACCGGCAGCGGACAAGCGATACGTTCTCCAGCCTGCACGCAACACGCAAGAAGATCCTAACTAGCCGGAAGCGGTCCGGTGAGCTTGAACGCATGTGCTTCCAGATCGGGCGTGCCGTCAAGGGGGAATCGTATGAGTAAGTTGTATCTCTCTATCTCTCTCTCTATATTACTTCCTGACCACTCGTGGTTTGTGCTTACGGTAGATGAACATCCGCGTTTTGTTTTCCGGTGTCTTCCGGGGGGTGATTGGGGGAATGGTTTTTATTTTTTTTAAATCTTGCTACCACGCACAATTACTTGCAGGATGCCCACGTCTACGCACGGTGCCGAGGTGCGGGAACAGTTGCGTATCTTGATAGCGGAAATGCAGCAACTGAAGAGCATCCGCAAGCCTACGCTCGAGGAATTTAAGAAGGAAATGATTGCCAACCACAAGCGTCGGTTGGCAAATGCTAATGAAATGTCATATGAGAAGGAGAACAGTGAGGAGCGGGAACACGAGCCGGAAGAGTCGGAACCTGCAAAGGCTGACACCGTGCCCAATGCGGAAGAAACAGTTCCTTCTGAAGTGAGTGTGCAAAAGGAGGAAGTGAGTGAATCACAATCACAGCTCGAAACTCAGGAGTGTCACGAAGATGGTACAACTATAAACGAATCATCGGAACAGATTGAAGTAGTAGAAATGCAATCCATTGAGGTTTCCAAGGAGGCTACTGTTCCCTGCTCGTCACCTGTTGACTCAGTAACTGAACAAGGATCAACAGAGGCAGCCAATGACACGATGGCTCTGGAGCAAAGTCCCACCGAAGAGGAAACGGAACTTAAGCCAAATGTAGAAATGAAGGAAAAGCAGCCAATACCGTCCACAGAAGGTACCGATTCATATCGGGAGGTAGAAGACACGACGCTAGAAGATGAAGGATTCGTACCTGGGGATGCATTTCGAATAGAAAAGTATACTTCACCGCTGGTATCCTTGCAGCAGGGGTAAGTGCACGATCGTAACAAAACAAAACCTTGGCTCAGTTCGAACAGCGACGTTAAAACGAAACCAATTTTCCCTCTCTCACTTTTCCCGTTTTCCTCTTTCCTTTCCTTTTTTATGTTCCTTGTGTTTCCTTTTCATGTAAACGTGTGTGTGTGTATATGCGTGTCCTTTTCACGTATTTTATTCCTTTTTTGTGAATGTAATGTTTTCTACATGCGATGAGTCATTTCTTCTATTTTTTCAATGCACTTCTTTTGCAATTATTCCGATTTGCACTTTCTTTACTTTTAAAATGTTTTCTAAACTTGTTCACATATAATGATCTGCAATGCTTTTGAACCTGAAATTCTGTTAATGATTCCGTGTCCCCGTCTATCACTATCCCTTCCTTCCATCATGATTCTCTCTCTCTCTCCCTCTCTTTCTCTCTCTCTCTCTCTCTCTCTCTCTCTCTCTGGCTCTTTCCTGCTTTCTCTTTACTTTCCTCCACAGTGCACCGAACATTTCCGTCGGTGGTATCCTTTGTCCGTACGAGCTCGGTGGTCAATGCGTTGATAGGGACTGCAAGTACGAGCACTTGAATCAGCGGACCGCTTAGAACACTTGCTTCCTGGAAAACGATGGGAAGCGGGCGTTTGTGAACTGTGTGTGCCATGCGTTGTTTTAGATTTTCTGTGCTGATTCTACCTCTTTTCTTTCACACACTCATAGGCTAACGAAAATCTGTGCCAGAATTACTACTGGCAGTGCATAGCATACCATCCTTTCCCCACCCCCTACAGCAGGTTTCTCTCCGGTACGGTTACAGCAGTAGTGCTTAAAATGTTCTCACACCGTCCAGTGTGTATGTTGTCGTTCGTGTGGCGGCGAAATGCGAAGAAGCGCCGAAGAAGAATCGAACCCGTCTTCCTGTGATATGTCGAACCATCATCTCAACCAAAGGGAAGGAGAGCGTCCGGAGGCAATAAGATTCGTCTCACGGAAGAAAACAACACCGTTATTTACTGCTGTACGATGGTCAACGAACAGCGAACAGTCGCATTTCCAAGTTTGGGTAAGTTTGCTAACCAGATGTCCCTCCGATATTCTGTTTCGTTGTTCCGTTTTTCTCGATCATCATCAACCGGATGTGTGCAGACGCGTCGTCGGTTGGTCGGTGCAAGTGAAAAGTTAGCTAGAGCGAAGCGAAATCGAAGAACGCTTTATTAAGTGAGTGGATAAGAAAATGTAGTAGTGGTACATACACCCCCGGTTGGGTGTACGCGTGTACGCGGCTACTATCCGCGGCTTAGAATAGTTTCTAGTGGTTCTTATGTATGGCAACAACGAGATGCTCATCGAGTGATACACAAAGTCCACATCGAAAGGAACACGGTTCGCTCCACGTGATCGACGTCCGGCGTCATCGAAATTTAAGGTGGAGAGTTTTGATTTGGTGAACGGGACAGTCAACCCAAACAAGAAAAGTACAAAACTTCTCTCCTTTTGCTGCTGTTGCACGCAATGTGCTGCAGCATCTGAACCTCATCCAATGGATTCACAAGCATACACAATTCTTATTGGTGTTTCATATCGAAGCTCCTTTTTGGAAAGAGCTACTTAGTTTTCAAAAAGGAAAATATTATAAATAGAATTTGTTTTTCAGCTATTTTCTTCTATTTTTCTGTTGAAAATTTACTCTTATTTATAGTACGATAAACGTTAAGTTTACAAGTTAGATTTTGAATTTTAAAACACCATTAGGCAGCAGGGCTTTTTAAACACACTCGCCTTGCAACTCGAAAACTTTGCTTTTGTTGGTAACATCTAAAGTTTGTACTGTGTGTTGATATGGTTTCTTTCCTTCATTTCTGTTGCTGTTAATGGCACCGTGAGAACAAATTGTAATTTTAGGTTTACCTATTTGTTTCACTACTTACTGCTACGAACTACACGGAATCCGTTCAAATGTACTTCTACCGCTGGAGTGCCACTTTTCACTCCCTCTTTTATTGTTTTGTTCACTTTACATATTACCTTTTTCATAATTTTCTTTTGTACATAATTCATCTTTGCGGCGTTTCACTTGTTTAAACATTAATCTTCCTTTACTTCGGTCATTGCACTCCTGAACGGTGTGAGGAGTTTGCCATCCCTTCAACACTTTCGTAACTTGAGTGCTTCTTTATTAGTTGCTTTTTTAAAAGTTGTATCTGTTTTACGTATTCTGAAAAAGTGATACTGGTGAAAAATAGAACGAACAAAACCAGCCGAACGAACCAATTACAAGTAGGAAGATCTGTATTTTTAAGACTGAAAGAAGAAGAAAAAATAAATTATGTAACGAAGAAGTTAAAAAAATAACGACACAGTTTTTGTGAATTCGGTGGTATATGGACAAGATATTGAGAAAATAGGAATAGAGGAATAGAACTTCCATTCATCTGACAATCCCTTGACGAAAGCAGACTTTACTAACAAGATTACAAACAAACAAACAATTTTTTTCATTACATTCATTCAGAGATTTAGCGCAAACCCGATCGTTCTTTATGTTTCAAAGATATATTCCGTCACTTCTAAAGCGATCTTCTCGGATGATCCTATGAGGTATCGGTGGATATCTGTAGATATCTGGACTTCCTAAGTATTCACTCCCAATCTCCCACAATGTTCGTTGATTAATGCGGTAACGTACTTAAGTACCCAGCAAGCTTGGCGGAGCCACAAACTGCCACAAACCACAACCACAAACTGGACGCCCACGGGGACGGGGTTGGCTATTGCCGGGGAAGTAAACTTGTGAAAGTTTGCTGCGCAAGCAGAAATTAATGAGTTCTTATCAAAATATTTGATTTATGGACTGAAGCGAGAGACGAATCAGGTGGACTGCAGCGGTACAAAGCGAGCAGTAGCAGCAGCAGCATGGGGAAGAGTGGTAGTAAAGAAAAGAAAGAACAGAAAAGATAAAACGAGTGCAAAAGTTAAGAGTAAACAGCAAAATGCGAAAGTGCAAGCAGAAATGAAGAAGGAAAAACAAACGAGTAAAAGGGAAAACGGAAAGCACAACACAAGCAGTCGACATTTGTCAACGCGAGGGAGTAAAGCAAGAGAATCAAGATGGCTGCTCGGCAGAGTTTACTTTTGTGTGTTAAGATAGGCAGTAGGCTGCTGTTTGTTAAAAATGGCCGCATAGAAAATGGAAAAGTTTTTCATCGTTTGCCACCGGTCACTGCTTCTGTAGCCATCTTTCTGGTGGTGTCTTGTTGTTGAGACTAGACCGTGGGGGCAATAACAGAAAAATAAAACTTGACCGAATGGAATGGAGAAACGATCCACCGGAAAGAGTGTTAAGGGAGAGCGTGGCGGGAAATGAAAATTAAAAGAGCTTCGGGTGGAAAACTTTTTTTGCTCTCTCGCTCTCTCTCTCCCTATGTACAGACGCAAAAATTTCTGTTTGAATTGATTTCGGTAAACAACAAATTTATTTACACCGGCTAATTTTGTGTGCTCCACTCCGCCATACTTTGATCGTCCGAGCGAGTTGGTTGCTGGGGAACAAATGGTCGTCGTCGTCCTTCTTCCAACGGTTTGCTAACTCGCTGGCGCTGACGTTTTGTTCGCGGCACAAAGGAGGCGAAGGGAAAAGAGCCACCCGAGGCTATTTTACTCCCAACACATAAGGGTCAAAGAAGCTGGTCGAACCCATCGCTCCCCCGCCCTGTGGTATCGATGAGTGGGAAGTTTTGATGGATGCATCCGAGCGGAAACGAGCACCACTGGCCACGAACTTTCACTTTTCGCCCCGTGCTGGCGGCGCGTTCTCTGGTCTCTGTCAGTGACGGGTTCGGTGTGCGTCCAAATGAGAAGCGACAAGCTTTAAACTTTTTCCCTCTTTTCCCTGCTCCAGGAGCAGCAAAGCAGTTGGTGTGTGCCTGGCAATGATCGTTCGGTTCATCATCCTTCTAATCAGCGGCGAAGAGTGGTTAAAAAATGGCTCCCCGCGCCGTCGCGCAAAAGTTTAAGTTTTCTACACCGGGGCCCGATTCTTCCAGTTGGCGGAGTTTTACCGCGTTTCAAGTGTTTCCAAGCGTTAAGAGCATTACTTACGTATTCCCGGCAATTTCGGTGGTTCCATGGATATGCAAAGCGAAGCGATGATTAGTTGTTGTTCATGAAGGTTCACCGAATCGAAGAAGACAAATGGTGCTGGCCACTATGGTGGCCGGACTCACAAATAGGCCGACGATTGTGTGGAGTGATTTAGCAATCCGTAAGTTATGGATAATTAATTAATTTTTGTCTCATTTCTACATTAGTTAACACTTGGTAAAGTCAAATTTGCTCAATCACACCAAATATTTTCATTACTTTCATCAATGTTTTACTTGAAATGTATCATTAAAATAAAAAAAAAGGTTAATTATGTTTAATTTGCTGAATACATTTGTTCATTTCTTCTAGTTCATGTATGTACCGATTAAATTCTAAAATCTTATTGTAATGACCGAATGACAATGAATAGCGATGATACTGGATGAACTTTAGGAAGTATGTAGTTGATAGTTGCGTTCTACAGTTGTTGAACTGAGAAATGTATTTAAGATTTAGAGATGGAATATTTAAAGGCTCAGAAACACAAAAAAAAATCACGAATGCTTGAAGAGCGTGTTCAACGGTGCTTCTGATGTGATTATTTTGTTATTGAAGTACACACTCAAACAGTCATCATGGATCGTACAGCTCCATTTTTAATCAAATACACTGTGTGGCAATATAACGATTTGAACACAACAACAAAATTTACAATAATAAAAACAACAATAAATATTGGTAATGTACATATATGCAATGAAGTTATTTAACAACGCCTGCAAGTATGCAATACGCAGAACAATTCGGTCATAGTAAACCTTCGTTTGAAGCTTTTTAGATGATTTAATATAGATTCGCCTTCCGCAAGAAGCACCGATTTCGATTCCGTGTTTGTCGTTCACTTATACCTTCGACTATCATCATCGTCGTTTAGGCTGATTTGAATAATTCGATTGCGGTCACAACCGATTCCGGACCGATTCGTCTCCGATACACATTCGTCGGTTTGTTGCATGATTTGACACAGAATTTCTTCCCACCCTGTGTCGTACTGGTTTTGTTGTGATTGTAATCAAACATTGAAATTATCTTTCCCAGCAAAGTGAATTGCCCAGCCGTGGGCCAACGGGCAGCGAGGAAACCTTTACAACAGTAGTCGCGATACAGTTGACGATGGTGCGTCGCCCATCGTTAAAAGACCTCTCGATTGCCTGATGCGCAAGGTATGCGTATGGTGATTTTTACGCTGATCTGTTGGTTGAGAACACACGAAAAAAAAACACATCGAAAATCCATTCGTTAATTTGCTCAGCTTATCTTTTCACAACTTCTACAACAGTCCTAGCGCCGGGAGGTAGCTATCCGGTAGGGTAGGAAGGCACGGGGGTCCACCACTCGCATGCACCTGGCTCTCGAGATAATAATGAAATAAACAAATCAAAAATCTTAAATGCAAATCATCCACTCAACGGCACCCACCCACCCACCACTGATGCGCTGGACGATGGTGGGATGAGTCTGTACAGAGGTTTAAGATGGAATGGAAAAGTTAAATCCAAGAAAAGCGTTGACTCCGTAGCGTTGTCAATAGCAACAGCGACGTTTTATGAGCGTATTAATCTGGTGACTCAATAAGAGAAAAAGGGAAAAATGTATTATCTTAGATATATCTTTTAATTTTTTTATAACAAATTTTTGAATAAAAAAAATTCCTCTAGAATATTACGCATTTTTATACAACAAAAAATATATAAAATATGTAAAATACCTCTCGAACAAGCCCTTCTGAGCTACGGTTACGTTTCCATGGTTTCCTACATTCGGGATACTAAATCTCTCATTTTCCTCCGCAACAGAGCTCTTCACCAATTCCCTTTTCCCGCTACAGTTTAGTATAAGTAAATATTTTTCAAAATGGCTCAAAACGGACTCGCGCGTCCGCAGGATGGAAGAGGCGGACGAGTCACTCTCACCTGTTAAGGCACCGCTGTCGAATGAGAGCCTTCCGTTTCCGGGTTGCTTTCGGTGGTATTATCCCGTTCCAACCGGTGGCCACTCGGAGCGAAGGATAATAATGATGGCATTATTTGTTCGACGATTAGATATTCCCGTCCCAACCCTGCGTTGCCCGTTGTCTTTCCTTCCCCAAAGTGGAGGCGAAGAAAAAAAAAAAGAATGCGAGCAAACGAACATAAAAGCAAATGGAACATTAAAAGCGGCATCATATGACCGCGGGTGCGATAGGGAAAGTGCGGGGAAAAATTACTCCACAGTACGGCACTGCACCGGCGAGAACCCGGTGTGGCTCAGCTGGCCCGGCGGACCAGCCATTTCAGTTCCATTATCGTTTTAACTCGCCCTTGCGCCTGCAGTTGGACTTTCTTTGCCCGAACCGATCTTACGCGCTGCATGGCGTGTGCTTTGGCACTACTTTCCCCATTGTGCGCAAGGAGTTTTGTGGCGTCAGGTTTTTTTTTCCGCCATCCAAGCAACACAACGGCAACAACAGTCATTAATGCAGAGGGGGGAGGGGAGATGGTTGTTGTGCTTATGCTAAATTTGCAAAGTGAAAATTTTCGGTAATAAAAGTATCCTTTTTGCTGCTACTTGCCAAGCCAAACAAATTTGTTACAACCATTAAAACCTGCCTGACCGCCAGACCAGGGTAAGACATTAAAGGGCTTTTAGTCGACGGGTGCTAAAGTTCGGTGGATCGATGGGTCTGGGTAAGGTAATGGCTCAAGATGGGCTACATTGAGTGACACCAGTGGATGGCAATTTTGATAGCAACGTAGTCCAGAGTAATTAAAGTCAACACAGGTGCGAGAATCGGTAGGATTCTTCAAGGAGTTTAATTGTTTTGCGGCTTCGGATGTGTTTTACGTAGCGTTTGATGTAAAAAATGGTCAAAAGAAATCGAGAAAACTTGCAGGCTGTATATTTGCAACATTCCTTACACGATTCGAATTCACCAATCAATGAGCTGCTTTTGTAAAAGTTTTTTGCGGCAACATTTTCGGAAGTTATCTTAATATTTTTTTAAAGTAGGTAGTACGCAATTTAAGTAGGTAGTACACACCTAAGTAGGTTTCATGCAATTGTTTCATGCAAGGCTCGAAAGTTTCTGTAAAATAATCATTTTTTTTTTCTGAACAAAATCCCATATTGACATTGAGCCATTCAATTTTAATTTGAATTTTTTGTTGACAATTTCAGCATTGTTGCAAAATGCCTCATATACTTGCCAGTAGCATTTGTTGATAATGAGCTGCTTTAGGCGAGGTAAGCCTTCTAAGGAGAGGCTTGCCTTTGGGTAAGGAGAGGCTTGCCGCGATCGTGCATCGGCTGATTGCCAGGATTTGAGACCAGGAAGAACTACCGGACGAATGGAAAGCTACCAGGCTGGATTTGTTGGAGGGAAATCCACCACCGACCAAATCTTCACTCTACGGC
>KB670358.1:256576-272802 GCA_000349105.1 Anopheles epiroticus | reverse complement strand
CCCGTTCGGCACGAGGCGTAGAGGAGCACAGCGAGCTCGTTGGCTGGATCAAGTGGAGCTCAACCGTGGCTGGAGGACTGCAGCCCTGGACCGAGTTTCCTGGAAGCGGATTGGCGACCTGGCCATGTCTTTTAGACGTGCTCGGATATGAGCGGGCCAAAGAAGAAGAAGCTGGGGTAAGCATGGCTGGCATTTTACGAAACATTTTACTCTTTTCTATCTTTTGTCCATTGCTCAAAATATTGTAATAAGAACTTTATTCATCAGATCAGCGATCTCAATTGTGAGTTTCTTCTCATTATTAAAATAAGAAAAGTACGAACCTGCCTTCAAACGTTCCGCTGTTCCGATCTGGAGGATTCAGCAGCATCGGCGGCAGCACTTTACCAACGTTTAATTAAAAACGTTAAATCTGATAGGGCAAACTATTTTATAACACTCTTGCCTTACTTTTACGTTTCATAAAATTAGCGTTAAATTATTGCCGGGCGCAAACGCAGTTTTTGCTTCGGCAGGAATTTTAAAACTTTCTTTCCGCGAACGCAGCGCCATTTATTTTATATTCGGCCTACTTTTAGCTTAATTCCTGTCCACTCTACTGCTTCCCGCTGCTTGTTGCTAAAGTATGTACACACACCAACCTGCATTATTTACTTATCCTTTTTTCTTTCCGGCCGATCCCCACGCTCACAGCACCGTCCCACCCGAACGAAGTACACCGAGGCGTATCCAAGCAACCAACCGGAGCAGACCGGTTCAAATCTCTTCCACTTACCCAACAAAAAAAAGGGACAGATGAATAAAAATCCCATTTTTTTGGTATTCGTCCGACTCCATCCGACCCCGTCCGGCCAACCGGTTTTTATTTACTTTGGGATTAAAAAATTATAAAATTACGCAAAGCAGCGTTCGCGCGCGCAGCAGCGCGTGTACTCGCCCGTAACGGGGTTGACCTTTTCCGGCTACCCATGCGTTTTTTTGCAATTGCTTAGAAGTATGCAAAGAAGAAAAGGACACTGAGATAAGAGAAATCCACCCGTGCAGGAGTTTTTATTTACACTTTCCATTCGCTTTCCCAATTGTCCAGCTCCACACTTCAGGGAGGAGCTTGGACCGCGCAAGGAAGTATTCCATAATTTATATCATCACAGCTAATGTTCGCAAGGCCCACCATAAAGGCAACCTTGTCTTCGTCACCGTGTCGCTTGCCACTTTTCGGTTGAGGATGCCCATCACTCTGTTGGACACAGCCCAGGACGCGAGCTTTTCCCCGTTAAAGGGGGATCCACATGCCGGGCGGCTGATGAAAAATCTTCAAATTTATTACTTACCCGTAGGACAGGGGACTCTCTTGGATTTGTACGTTTTTTTTCCCGACCACTGTCGCGACGGTGTGGCAGGCTCCCGCCGTTACGCCACATTTGCCATTCTCGATTCATTAAATGGCTTCCTGTGTGCGGTTGTCCTGCCGGTTTTTTTTTCGTTTTGCAAATATATTTCACGCCGTCCACTTCCAGTTGGTGGCCAGGGCATTTGACGGTCGGAAAGAATCGCTACTTAAAAGTAGTACCCTGTCCTTAGGGGTACAAATTCCGTGGACAAGTGGTATAGTGGTACCGGTGAGCTGATGGCGCAGATTGGTTCGCCCTTCGGTGGCAGCGGGTTTTGCGTTTAATCAACTGGCCCGGCCAGTATTTAATTTCACGCTACATTTGAGCTCAACATTGCTCGAGCAATGTGCTTATTGCTAAAGCTTATTGTGTAAAAATTGTAAAATTTGTAGTGAAAAATATAATTAAAAAAAGAGTTCGACTAATTGTGAAAAGTCAAAATTTACACCCGAAAATCTACTTCGAAGTTGGCTTCAAATTGTTTCCTTTTACAACAAGTAACCATTTTATATTTTTTTTTGTTGAAAATGTTAGTATTTTTAAGTATTTTTTGTCTACAATCCAACTGAACCAAGTTTTATATAAGCTTATAATTCTTAATTATTTTTTTATCATAAAACAAACAAATAAAGTAAGAAATGGTGATTGAAAATTGGCTTAACTGCAAATGCATATTTTATTTTAAAAATCTCATTTTTTATTTAAGAAATAAGAAAATAAGCTTAAGTATTATATTGAAGGGACATAAGTTTACAATTTTGAGTGTACATTTTTATTGATATACACCTTTGTAAATTTTAAACATTTGCTTGTGTGGCATTTATGAAACAGTGATATTTTGTTGCGCAAAAAAATCTCTAACTAAACTCCCGTCACGCAAAACATTTCAACTCATTCCGTCCACCAAGGCACAGGCTACAAATCTTGCAACTATATCAACGCGTCTTCCACTTTCAGGCTGCGACCAGTCAAAAATTTAACTGTTTGCCCACGGGCCGATGGCATTGGCTAAAGTCGGGCTTTTTGGGTCGGTTTTGAAACGAGAACCCACCGTTCACCACTTCACTTCACTCTAGAAAAGCATCCTTTCTCTTACCCATTACATAGGTAGTAGTATACAGGAAAGTGTGCGCGACGAGAGGAAAGGAAACGAGCTTAGCGAGAAGAGGAAAAGTGAGATAAAAAAAAGCAAAAAGCGAGAGCGATTTTCATTTCATTTTAATACCAAATTGCTATCTCTCGCAAAGAAAGGGAAAACGAAACGCTGCCGTTTGGTGTATGTACAAAGCAGCCTGGCCTTCCTACTGGCTCGAAGGGGCTGGACCCGGAGCGGACGGGCCCTGATAAATTAGGGGTAGATTTTCCTGCCCACAGTCTCCCCCATATTTTTTTTTTCTCCTGGACGTTATACCAACAGAAGCCTTTCAGCCATTTTTAGGCTTTCCGTTCTCGCGCACGTTGGAATCTACGTTTTTAAGCACCCGCGCTACACTAAAAACGCCACTTCGGCGCCGAAGCCATCGTAGCGTGCCATGGTAGCGTGGAGACATTAAAAGCCCCCCGAAGCCTTGCCCAAAGCAGGCCATGCGGTGCGAAGAAGGAGGAAGCAACACCGCCCAGCGCGAAACAAACGGGTGTTGCGGGAACGGGACCGACGGTGAGTGAAAGGGGAAATGGGGGCGCTTGTCTCGAAAAAGTGTTGCCCTTGTGTTGGTGCGTGTGTCGGCGATTAAATGGCAAGAGCCGTGGGGCCGGCAAAGGAGCAGAGCAGAGGACAAAAAGGATAACAACCGGAAGGCGGACGATGGCAACGGTGCTGTTGACTGTGGGGGGATGCTGTGACTGTGGGAAAGTGGAGGAGTGAGAAAGGGAAAAGCGGGTGGGGACGCGGGGATGTGAAAAATAATTTCCAGAATATTTAACCGTTGAGAGGGGGTTGATTTTTTGTACTTTACGCCTTGTACTCTGCTTTTTTAACCACCCACCATCGCTTTTTGTGCACTTTTTTGTGCTTCTTTCTCTCACTCTCTTTCTCTGTTCACCTCACACTGGTGGGTGAAAGTTTGTTGTCTTTCGCCTCTTCTTAGGGCTCTTCATCAGGATACGCACTTTTTGCCCCTTTTAAGAAAAAAAATCAACACAAAAAAAACTCTGGGCAACAGGATTCTTGGGCCACCCTAACAACAACAACAGAAAAAAAACTCATCTCTCCCTCCCTCGATCGGGAAGAGAGACGCGCGCCCAGGGTGGAAATGAAATTTGCATTTTAAAGGAAAGTTTTTTTTCTGGCTGGCAGGGAAAGAGTCGCTGGGAGAGAGCGAGTTGCCGCTATGCTAAGATAGCATAAATTTACGTTCATTTTTAATGACGGTAGTTTGTTTGGAAGGATTTTTGGCTCGGGAAATGGTGAGTTGAGCGTGGAGCACGGGGAAAGCAATGGTCGGCAACAAAAAGGAACACGGCAAGAACGGGGCAGACGATCCGCCCAGCAAGCCATGCCGAAAGAACGGAGAAAAGCTGCAGAAAAAGAGCAGAAAAAAACAGTGAAAATTAATAAGTGGAAAGAAGAGAGGGTGGTTGCAATAAGGGACGCCACGGCGCACGGAATGACAATCAAAGTAGGCAGAAAAAAGCAGCACCAGTTGGGAAGAAGGTTAACAAAAACAAAAAAAACGGTTATCCCTCGGAGTTAAAGTTAAAGAAGAGGGAACGCAAACAATGCTAGAAATGTTGCAGATGGAAATGTCTTTAATTAATGTTGGAATGTTTATTGCCACTTGTTTTAATTGATTGTAATTAACTTTTGAATAATTCTTTTCCTAGTGGTCGCAAAGTGGCGAAACTGATGGGGAATAATTTTACTCGCAACTTTTTTTGCTTTGGCTACATGGAAACAATAGGGAAGGATACGAAAAGAAAGATGATACTAGCGTGCTAGCGTAGGGTATGATTTATTCGCTATGAATTATTAATTTTAATTTTAAGATTAAGGTGGAATGCTCCTCAACAAGGCACTAACCTGTTATGGTGTGTATTTGTATGGCGCGTGCAAGCGTATGCTGGAGATCATACATTCATGCTGTAAGGCCTACGAAGCTCCTTGTCAACTATTCTGACGAATATGTTATGGCAAAGACTAGTTCTGTAAAAAATGAAGATATCTAATGGGTTTATTCTGATCCCACTAAGTTTGCTTGCCAACCTTTTCATCGATTGTCCGTCGACATCTAGGTTTTTTTTATCCAAGTTGGTGCCTACTGCAATCTATTACATGTTCTGATAGCTATGACGATCTTCTCTAACACCTGCATGTTGTTTCAAACGATGGAAATGGTTGCTAATAGTAACATGGCTTCTAACAGTGCTTCTTTCAATACGTTTAAGGTGTTTGAACCGTTTAAAAGATTACCTCTGACCGTATCTTCTGTGAAAAGTTTTCCTTACCTCTGTGTGGGATACATAAAATTCGTACATTATTATCCAGTTTTAAAATCCCAACCTTTGCTCACGCAAACAAATTAGTATCTAATTGGAATTATCCAGCCCTACAATTTCCTCATTTAACAGCTCCTCCATCGATGGTATTTTGGCATTTCGGTTCTATTTTGGCAGAGTACATCATAGAACACGCAAAGGAGGAAGCTTAATTAAATAGCAACTAAGCGAGTATCCTAGTATATGTAGTTTTAAAAGCAATATCTTGAACGGGTGTAATCATGTGAAGCTGGTAATTTTGCTGTTTATGGTAAGCTATTGGAATTACTCGAGAAAAGAAGGTCAATTTTAACACAAATTGTATCTAGTGAATGTTTAAGTATAGGCCTGATATTACATGAAACTCTCGAGAAGCTATTAACAATTTGATATAGATAAAGGTGTGTTGAACGATACACCTAGTCAACGCATGTGTGCGCTCTTCCTGCATGCTGAAAACTATACTCTTTTTGAGTATCTGTTACGCTTCCGATCCTAAGTTTCAGATATTTAATTCCTACTTTGTTATTCTCCGATGGAAAGGAAGGGTTACTTGCATAAAATGTGTTTGTGTTATTCCCTTCTCCCGCTGTGGTACGAACAAACGTACATGGTAGCTGTATTCTTGTTCCTAGAAAGTTATCTCGTGTCAGCAAATGTATTATTCGGAACGATGGAATTGGTCGGTCGATGCCGATCGTTTGTTTCACACCCTTTTCACAAGGAAACCGTGAACCGGATGTCTACGCATGGCGGTAGAAGCATCGATCGCCATACTGACACACACCGGCCCCTTTATTGTAGCGCTTGCAATCCAGATGCTTAAGGCTCGCCCGGAATCGTGCGTGCTGGCGCCTCTTCTCCTGTTCGGTCTCCACCCAAACGCTGCTCGGAAAGTAGAACGGAGACTTGACGCGACAGGTCGGGCATCCCTTCTTCACGTCGTCGGTATATTCGGACGAGTTGCGCCAGGTTTTGATGCATTCCACGCAGAACGTGTGCTTGCAGTTCGGCAGGATGCCGAACCGACGCTTACCGAGCGGCTTTTCCGTCACCACCTCCAGACAGATGTCACACGTTTGGTCCCGGACCTGTAGCTTCACAAACGCTGCATCGATCTCCTCCACCCGCGCCTTGATGCATTGGGTCAAGTGGCGTTCGTTCTGCTTTTTGTCTCCATGGACAAGGCAAAACTTGTGGCACATTTCGCACTGCACCATAACTCTCGCGATGAGTGGCATCCTGCTTCCCGGGTAAGCTGGTGACACTACGGCAACGAAAACAACGAAATGTACATTTCGATTAGCAAAGCAGAAAGGTGGAATTGTTGTGAGCACTTACGCGTTGGTTTGCTAGAATTTTTCACGCACGGTAAAGGCTTTCGCAGTCAAATTGCGTTCTTCAGGCTACACCGTAAAATTGAACCACTCCGTAGTCGAACTGACAGTCAAGTGAACCATGCAGCAAGCACAAACAAAAGTTAAATGGTGTAGGGCGAGCACTGTTTTGAAGTAGCAAGGCGCAAACTCAAGTGGCTTCCCCAGCGGGCCGATTAGTTCACGGGTACGCACACTATGTGAAGATTGTTAAGTATCTGGAACAACTTTTTTTTTAAATTAGGATTTAAAAAAAAAAACAACAATTGCACTTTTATAAAAATAAAATTGGATATCATAGAAATGTTTTTTTCGTTGCGACAGAACAACAAAAGGTGGACGAATGCTCACTACCTTTTCTGTACAAACAAGAAAGCCTATTTTCTACTCAAGCAACCGTTCAAGCAAGTGCTCAAGATGCTTAACCGATACAGCGAACCGGCTGCTTGAAATTTAAGCCTGTCGGTATTAACACATCCGCTTGAACGTGTTGCACACGATCGCAAAATCAGCCCTTTCTATCGACCAGTAGAAACAAAACGCAAATTCTTATCGAATGTTTAGCTTAGTCAATTATACACACTCAAACACACATACACAAACACATGGCCAACACAACTTAGTTCATATCCATGTTTATGTTTGCATCTGGCACTGACTCATAGGACTGCAATAGATAAACACTTGCGTCGGGTAAGAAAGTAAAATCAACACGGCTAGCACGGTTTTCTTAAAGCGACCTACCCTACACGAAGGCCAAAAAGCGATTGAGCCATCGGCGCAGGGAAATAGCCATCCGTGTTGGCTTGTGCTGTTGGAGTACATTTATTTCAACCCTTCATGATCCAACGTAGTTTCGAAAGTATGTATTGGGAATCGAAATATACTTCTTTTGTTTTATTTCTCCACGATGCTTAAAAAAGTGCTAAATGTTTAATACAAGAATAATGAAAGAAAAAAAAAAAAAAATTTCCATGTTCACACTCGTTCTACTCAAAATTTCGGAGGGAGTTTGGCCGTTCCTTTGGAATAAAGAAAATTCCACATAATTAATTAAATGCCCAAGTAACGAGCGGAACTCTGTGCTACATACTTATCAAGTGACTCTGGTACAGACCGTAGGTTACCATCACTACGAGTGTTAGTTCTATCCGACAAACGTCCGATCAATCCAAGCTAGCCATGCAAATGCATACGCCATGAAAGTTACTCGCTATGAATACTACCAGGTGTGACATTATTGAAACTTGAGTTTACTATTAATTTTAGCATTGCGTTTTTGGGTGACAATAGATTTTCTTTTGTACTTTATTTCTGTATGTCAGAATCATCAGCATGAAGCAGGAAGGGACACAACCGCATACCTTAATCACGACGCAAGCAAGTTTGCGATACGGTCCCTGAGTCGATCGAAAACCAATGGCATCCACCCAATTTCTCCGGCGCGTCGCTGACGCAAGCTAGCTTGTCATGCACCGTGGCGTCGGACCATTGCGCGGTCACGAGGTTGTCTTTTCTTGACCAGCTCACCGGATGGAAGTGCATGCCGATAGAAGCACCTCCTACTGAACGGACACTCACCTTTACCCTTCTTGAAGTGCTTACAGTCGGTAATTTTGCACCCATTGCGGTAGTTTTTGATCGTAGCTTTCTTCTCCGCTTCGTCCTCGATCCAAAAGAAGCTAGGAATGACAAAGTCGGACCGCACGCGACATACCGGACAGCTTCGATTTATACGCTCCGTGTCCGCCTTGCGCCAGGTGCGAATACAGCTCAGGCAGAAGGTGTGCTTACACTTCGGTAGTATGCCGAAACGACGCTTCCGGGCTGGCTTCTCCAGCACCATCTCCAGACAGATGCAGCACATTTGATCGCGTGCACGGTCTAGCAGATCGGATTGGTATTTGTCGCCTTGCTGCTCCAATATACATCCCGCATGATGGAGACGACGCTGGCCCTCGTCACGCGGATCGAGACAGTACTTCCGGCATTGGGCGCAACGTTCCCCGTGGACGAGCATGCAATCGGTAACAAGACACCGTCCGTTCTCGGTGTAGTCCGGACAGAAGCTAACCTCTCCCGCTAGTTTCTCGTACTTTTCCTCACTGGAGTGGTAGTGTCCTATAGCTTTTTCTTCTTCATCATCATTTTCTTTCTCCTTATCCTCATCCAATTCTCCTGAGGTGGTGGATTCTGCATGGCTCCACTCTTTATTTGCAGCCATGGTACCCTTCCAGACTTGAGAAGTGTCGGAGTCATCGGAGTCGTCGTCGGACGTCTCGCAGGTCGAATTTCTGTCACTGCCGGACGTCGATTCTTCCGTGTCATCCAATGCTACTACCGGCAGCTCGATCGCACGATCATCCTTTTCCATAGCTTCCGATTGAAGGGAATGCTGGTGAGACAAGCAAGCCATCAATACCACACAAACAATTCACTGCAGTCACAGAACCTTCTTTTCTTCTTCTTATATTCTGCGAGAAAGGTTGTATCCTCCTATGGATATCTGGACGCGTGTCCAAATTCCCACATTCAGAGGCTTACTTTCTCTTTGAAAGGCTTCGACTAACTAGAGTCATGTGCCTGAGTCACAGAACCATGTACCTTTCTGTTTGGCGAATTACCTTGAAACAAGCGTGGACGAGTCAATGTAACGAGTCACGTCGCACTTTTGGAGGCACTTTTCCACAAGATTTGACACAACTGTCGCTTCTGGCTGGGGCAGGGTTCGTATACCATTTGAGCGACTGACAGTTACTCCCAAGAAGCAGAACGGTCCTGTCGGTCCAGCAGTGCTGTATTCGAGAACATTGCGATAACAAAAGAAGGTTTTCTGTTCTAGAAACGTAAAACAATCTATTTTGGGTAACATTTCTTTTCTCGTTTGCCATTTTTTCTTTTTCTCGTTTGGTCCAGTATGTGCCTGCTGTTAACTTTTTATTTTTTCTATCTTTTAGATTCACTGCCGGACGGTGTTCCCAATAGGAACTTCAGAAGAGATCCTTGGAACAAAGTGCTATTAGACCCGTTTTCTACAGAAGTTGATGTGTTTAAAAGTGTACGGACATCATGTTGGATTCAAATATGTTTTTCTGTACATTTTTCTCTTCTCATGTTGTGTACATTCCTGGAAGTTCTAATCGTCTCCGTACCATAATCCAGCTGTGATCCCGTGATCATGGGTAGTCGCTGCAAATCCTATCAAACGTCCTTCCTTTGTCCTGTAGGAAATGCTATAAAGATGATCACTTTTGAATGCTATAGGTTCTTTTTCTCATTACTACATTTCTGTGTAGGTAGAAGGTAAAATTAGATTGTTAGAAAACATCCTATTGCAGTGCCCTTCACGGTAAGAAGGGTGATTTTACGATGCGCGAGTGAATCGGCAGCCTAATCTGGAGCTGGGTCTAGGACATGCGAAGAATTCATTTGCCTACGCACTGCTGGGTGTAAGTAGCACAGTGGCGCAGTCAAAACCCGGTTTCAAAAGTAATGATCTTCCGTAAGGAACGGACGTAGGAAATAATTTGAATGTAGTTAAATACGGTGCGATTAGGGTAGACAAAAAAGTGCTGACAGAGGGAAGTTGATTTACATGTTAATTGTGAGTAAGGTTTTATAGATTTTAATCCATAAACGATTTCAAAAACTGAGTCATTAAATGTAGCAACATATAGTAAAAAGTGTTTAGTTTATATTCTCAAAAAAACGGGCTAAGAAATGCCATAACGGTACATCGAACTTTTAACAAAGCATTACTTTCGTTGAACATATATTCTGGTAAGATTTATTCACTATTCAGATTCGCCATGATTCCAGTATTGCGTCAGCTGGAATATCAACAATTGCATATCTTGAGCATATTTGAAAATGTTATTACAACGCACTTTTAAAAACGGTGTGGTGAAGAATAAGGCCTTTTGGCAAAAGAGTATAAAAGATTTGCAGCTGAAACGGTATCGAATACTAAGAGACAAACAGAGTGATAGTTGCAGTTATGTTTCCACAGAGGATCGAACGTGAGGATCGGACTAGTATAATCATTCAATCCAATAACGATCAGACACGCTACTAGCGCCCTTTTTTTATTTGCCAGTAAGACATTAGAAAATATTGTTGAAAAAAAACTTGGCAATCTACATCCAACTGATTGATGCTAATGTAAGGTCAAACGAATGCCCAAGTCAAACCATTGCGATCCGCGGATCGTTACACCGGTGGGGCTAGTCCTCATTGAAAATTGTTTGCCGTTTCCTCGTTTAATTTCTTTCTCGGCCCACACGCACATTGCGAGATCCTTAAATAGGCTGAGAACGAAGACCGAACACGAATCGAAGCACACAAATTTCCTTTCCCAAATGTTGGGAAAACGCACACGTTTTTTTTTCATCGGTCAAACATTCCGGTCCAGCACCGCAGCTGACCGGTTCGCAATATGCGTAAATTTTTGTTGAAATGCACGATGGGAAATTAATACGCCAAAATTGTTTACTTATTTGTCCCCTCTTCCTCCTGCCCTCTGGCGCTATAATTGCTTGGACGGATAAGCGTCGAACGGAACGGCGTCTACGGAGAGAATGTTTGTGCAAAATTTCATAAACATGCCTTCTTGTTGGAACAAAACCAAAAAATAGATATAAAAATGCATGACCCACCCGCTCGCTTGAGCCCTCACATACCTTCAAAAGCCACGATTCTGAAGTAGAATATTCATTATCGTTCGCACGTAGGTGGAAGGCAAATTTCTTTCGACGGTTTAATGGGACGATAATTAACACGCCGGTGCTTCACGTCGAGCTGGTCTGGTGGACAGGCGGACAGTGAATTTTATTAATTTCGAATAAATAATTTCATCCGGCCGGATAGCGCGTTTAGAGAGAGCGAGAGAGAGAGCGAGGGGAGTGGGTGGGTGGTTGTGTTGGTGCAAACATTTGGGCACGACGCTATACATTCTGACGCCTACGAAACCGGGCTCAGGAACGTGTACGATGGGATGGAGAAATTTTACGATGAATTAAACATTATCATAATTATGTCATAAGGAATTTGAGCCATCGGAACATTTGACCCCACAGTGGTGGACGGTGGTGTCAATTTAGGGTACAAGTACTTTCCCTCGAAGCGATTCATAAGATTCGAGTCATGGGAGCATTTCCGAATGATTAGTTTATTCGAACGCAGCGAGCTTTCAGAAGCTTTGGTTCAGGAATGTCTGTTCTACGGTGCTAAAACATGAGTGATTACTGCGTGTCCTTGGCCTGCTGCAACAAACTCCGAAACTGCTCACCTGCTGCCTTGATGGCGGACGCTTCTACGCGATCCTCCCACCTCATTTAGGCCTATCACGCACCCTCTGAGGATGTAAACGGCCTAAGAGGACTTTGCGGGCTTGGTCGTCCGGGTGCATGCGTATAGCATGGCCACCCCACCGGAGCCGGGCGAGCTAAAACCGATGCACAACAATTGGGTAGTTGTACAGATCGTCGTTGAATCGGCTCCTCCATGGTCCCTCCTCACGTATTAGGCCAATGATCCTCCGGAGCATCTTCCTCTCGAACGCGGCGATGAAGGATGAGGATAAGAATGACTGATTAAAGCAGAAATTTGGAACATCATAAAGAACTAAGAGGATGGCGAAACTATGGAAGCGAAGAAGAAAAGGATGGTTATGAAGGATCTGTTCTCGGGATGCACTGGACATAACTCAGGATGGTTCATGTTAAGAAGACGGCCACAGAAATGTGTATTTTGTAAAGAAAATAAATCTATAAAGTTGCATACTTTAAGGCTGATAAAAAATTCGCTGATTTCTTTACCATCTGCGTAGTATTGCACAACAATATTTGTTGGGTAAGAATCGGCGATAAGGATGCAATGCCACGATACCAGGGTGCAAATGAAATCCCGGATTATCGTCCGTTCCGCATCGCCTCCAACACAATTAACCTCGAGTGGACTTGGCCCATGCAAGGACATGCAAACTAACGGTCGAAATCGTTCAGTTATGTGGTCCATAATTTGTGTCACGGGAGGGGAAATCGTACGTAAAACGGTGGAACAAACGGTTCGCCACTTGATGCATATCGTTTGTCACTGATCGACTGACCTGGAATGGAAGTATAAAGATGTGGAAAATAAAACCTGTGGATAGAGAGACGCTATCTTACGGAGATCCTGGACGGCGAAGGGACAGCAAAGTCCCTTTGACAAACATATGTTTGCATGGGCCGGCACCAAATCACTGAATCGATTGTCATCAAATCAAAACCAAATCAAATTCAATTTTTCGTCCCCCTTGATCCTTGTCCTCTTGAAGCTGGTTTAGACCGCCGCAAGCGGAAGCGGAACATCGCACCCCTTACCTCATTTCCCTACCTCCTAGGGAGCACACAGGAGAATCCCCTGTTTTCGTGCCGCGTCCTTCCGGCATCTTACCGGCTGATGATTTGGAAGTTTTCCGGATTGCCGACAGGACAGTGATGCCGTATCCTTTGCATTCGGTCATTGAAATCCTTCTCAAAAGGCGCTTCGATTGCTTTCACACACACACGCACATTCACGCGCCCGGGTAAAGCATCCTTAAGGTCGAAGGATAATCCCCGGGCCCGGAATGGGTTCGCTTTGCTTGTCTCCCTTTTCCGGCTCTAGCCCGTCCGTCCACCACGGCAAAATGACAATTGATCTTTGCAACGGACGTTTGGTCGAATGGAAATCGGTCCGTATTTTTTATAACACATACGCTCCCGCTGGTTAATGTTTTCCTTCTGGGTTAATATTTTCCCTTTTTGTGGGCTTTGTTGGGTTGCCGATTTCCTGTTGCGTAACCCCCTATTTCAATCGATTGGATTTAAATTGTGCTCAGAAAATTGTCAAAACCGTGCGAAATGCGTCCGTTTTTTTTTTGGACATCACGAGCAGAAGCTTCCAGCGTGACAGTGACCACCCGGTTTTGACGATGATGACACACTTCGTGTTGTTGAATAGAGTTCAGTTTTTCCACCTACCTTTTGAACCTTTTTTCTTTCTTGTTGGTCGGGAGGGCTCCAGGTTAGCTGTCGAATGAGCTCTACTTTCTACATCTCTTCTACGTAAAATTATTTTCAGCATATTTATGAGAACAATAATTAAAGGAAGATTTACTTTAAATCGTCGACGAGGCATTTATTTCTTCTACAAGTGAACGTTCCATAATCTAATCTATGAAAAGCGAAGCGCTTATAAGGGAGTACTCAAGGGCTTTAAAAAGAAAATCTTGCTCTTAGAGCTAAGTGCTTAGTTAGTTCTATTGAAAACGGGCTTTGACCGGTTTGTTATTGAGCTCAACATTTAACATCATCGATTCTTAAGTTGAGCTACCCACAATCTGTTAAGAAACTTATAGGCGTTTCGTATTGTCTGCCTTCTGAAAAAGCAAATTTCTATTTAATTTTTAGTTTCTTCTTCAGATCTTGAATCCTTTTAATGTGTTTTTCCTTAAGCTGTGCTGTTTTGTTTTCTAGTGCATTCTACTCCTCTCCATCGTTTATTTTGTGACCTTATTTTTGTCATTTTAAAAGACTTAAACGTTCGGGTAGCTTTTTGAACCGAAGTAAGAGTATATTTTAGGAGTGTATTTTACATTAGAAAAGTGTTGTAGCATAATTTTATTGAGTCCAGACATCCAAACGTACAAAGCCGAACCCTTTTATTTAATCAGAAGGAAGTGAAATGATACGATAAAGTAAAATTAAGTAAAATTAAGTTGTTCAATATGCGTTATAAGAAGGACCAAATTTTTATACTTTATACATTTCCAATTGTTAGATAAATTGAGTAAGCTGCTTAAGCGTTGTTTAACTGAACCAGCAGGAAGCTTTGATGCTGCTTAGCTGCTGCCATTGGCGTTTTCTAACAACGCTCTATAAAACTGGTAAATGAGCTGCTTAAGCAGAAGAACTATTCTAGAGCCTTTGATGGTTCTTGAAGTGCACAAAACGTGCAGTAAAGTTTAAAAACGAAATTATTCATAAGACACTAAACACATGTTTGTCTGCTAAAATGGCTCGCACTGTGAAATGGAGATTTCTTATGGTCCATTAATGACGAGGCTAAAAACACTCACAACAAAACACGCGTTCCCGGCAAGGCGGCCCCCGCAAAACAACATAATTAATGAGTGTAATTTAATAAGTATACGCTAAAATAAAACCAAAGTGGCCAACCTTACAAAGAAACTCGGAACGGTAAGAAAAAAAACTTCCTCCAAACCATCTTTCCTCCAGGGCTGGCCAAACGCACCGTAAACGGATATTGGGCTATCTATAAAAATGCAAACAATTTGCCTTGCCACCCATACCACACCGCCCGGACCCGTCCTCCCGGGGCCGGGCACTTTGAAATCACCACTCGCCGAAATCTGCTCGCCGTTTGCGAAATGGAGTGTGTTTGCGTAAAGGTGCGTCGGCTGTGTACGGTAATTTGAGAAATTTAACGATATTAATTGTTGCTTTTTAACGTGGCCCCGCTGTCCGAGCGGCCGCCGGTCGGCGTGGCTCGCCGATGGGTGCCCGTGTCGGTGAACGAGCCCCGGTGAATATTGAAGTGGAGTCATTCGGCTAAATGGTCACATTTTCGGTCGGTTTTTTGTTCCCAGTTTTTGCTTTGCACGTAAAAGGCACTTTCTCGGGCGCCGCGGGACAGGATATACTCATTCTAGATCAAACATCTCTAGCAAGTGGGCCGCGTGTGCCGAGGATAATCGCCCCCCGACTGCTGGAGAGTGACGGGGAAGGTGAGTTCCTAATCGTTTCGGTACGGCCACCGGAAAAAGGTATCAAATGGACCGTCAATGGAACGGAACGGCAACGGGAAGTGGGATATTTTAATGAAAATTTAAATTTTAATATCTCCCCACTAGCTGCCGTCCGGATGGTGGGTGCGCTAGGCGATTTGAGTGCGAAGAAAATTTGCTTTTTATCATACACTTCCTAGCGCATTTCCCTTCCCTGGATTCCGGCCCGGTGATCACACACAGCTTAAACTGCCATTTAAATGGCTGAACAAAAGAGGATGGTCATGGTGCGTGTGGGAGGGGGAAGGGGGGGGCTGTTTGAGTGAAGCGAATTTATTATAATTCCACTTCGCCAACGGGCGTCAACCGTAAACAGCGGTGCAAACATGTCCGTTTTTTTTATCTTTTTGGCAATTTTTGGACGATTTTTCCTTTATTCCCGTTTGATGGTGGAGGACAAACGCGCTGCTGTCAGGCGAGTGGATGGCCAACAATGGCCATTTCTGGTGCGCGCGATAAGTGCCCTGGTGGGCTGACCATCGAAACGCCGGGTCGCACATCGAATTGAAGTGTCTAATGAACTTCCCCTCTAGGGGCACGTAAGGGGGAACGAGCGCGCCCTCAAAGCGACGTGAGCTGCTGACAGGTTTTGGTTGCGGTTTCGTCGCTAGAACAATGCCTTCATTTATGTGTTCTGAAGTCGATAAAAAGTTTGACAGGTTTGGAAGTGATTCCTCCGCTCAGCCCAGCTTTTCAGTTTTACCCCTGCAAGACGGCAATCAGCACGCAAAAAAGATATTTTCACATCAATAGGTACAGTGGTCGGCAAACAAATCTTTATACAAATTATTTATAGAAGAAAAAAAGCAAAATAAGAAACTGAATATAATTATAAAAATAAAATAAGAAAGAAATGAAATTAAAAAAGGTGAAAAAAAAGTTATTAAACTAATTACATTTTGGCCCCGTAGTAACCGTAGTAAATGAAATAATTATGCGACAATTTAATAAAATTACTATTAAATATGTGTTAGTCACCTTTGAAGTTGAGAATTTTCATCAGACGCTTTGAAAGTAAACATACACCTTCGTAATTAAACCAATGAGTGCGAATTCTACACAACTTTCTCTCTTTTAAATGGAGCCATAAGATAGGAAATTCTCTTTTCTTTGATACGAAAAACAAATGAAATGTCCATTAAGGTTTGTTTTAAG